>ML311137.1:9203-117732 GCA_005239505.1 Nicotiana paniculata
CTTAACAGAAAACAAGATTACGAAAGTGTTTCGTGGAAGCAAAGAAAGGAAAACATGTATTTATACTTGAAGACAACCGTCAAACATGATGAAAAAGGAAAATAATGATGAAAAGTCATAATTGAAGATGTCACTTCGGGACTGGCACAGCCGCAAAAAGCCCTAAAAGGTGCCGAGTAAATGCAGAACCAATCCGAAAAGGACACGTGGTATGAGCATTAAATGGAAGTGACAAACGACGCCTATGGTGCAGAGAAGGATACAATGATTCAAGGAAAAGCGGCGACAAAATATTACCGCCATAAATAAATATCCACTTACCAAATATTAATCGTTAAATATATGGTAAGTGGGGGGACTATCTGTATTGGTAAAAAAGAGTTTCACACGTAAGCCAACTTTTGACAACTCAACCAGTCACGTGGACACAGGAAAATACGACAGCTGGACGTAACTCTTTGAAGAGGTACGGTACAAAGAGGCATGGTCCAGTAAAATCACGAACTTATCAGCCACGGGAAATTCAACTTGATCAAAACGGGAGAGAGACACGGTCAGAATGAATCTAGACAAAGCTACAGGCAGATTCAAGGACCCACAATTGATTACTCGAACGTTATGTAACTAAACCCCTATTACCGTCATCCTTTGTAACGCCTTATTAATGTAATAATTAGTCATTAATGAATAATCAGAGCAAGAGTCATACGTTATAAGAATCTCCTATATAAGGGAGGGGAATACAGCTTGTAAAGGCATCTGATTCTCGAATACAATCAACTTCGATCTTTCAAATCTGTGATATTATCTATTATTCATTTTTTCCATTATCTTAATTATCAGTAACCCGTATTCATCTTAAAAATAAGCTTTAGTCAAAGAGTCTAATTCTTTGGTTAAACAAAAGTATGTTATAATAACTAATCGTCAAATCTGCAAGGTAGAGAAAATAATATTGATAATACTATTAAATAAAGGAATATTCTAATAATCATCTACTAGCATGTCACTTAAAATAATCTAAACTTCTATTATATCTAGTCCCACAATATATATTCTCCAACACCCGCGGCTCAATCCCAACAAAATAAAATATTAAAGATTGCAAAAGAAAACAAGCACTGAATTAGACAACACACAACCTCTCAAAAGCAACCAAAACAAGCGTCTAGCAATATGCTCTTAAGGGAACCACATATGCCAATAGCAACCTAAGTTTTTGTCAAAAAATCATAATTTGTGGTGAAAAAACTAACTATGGAGGCCTGATGGTAAGAATGAAGAGTGGTGTACTAATTATATAAAGCAGTGATGAATATATTATATATTATATGTTTAATATTAAATATATTAAATAGCACATGAATAAGTTTATCCTATTCTTGCATATTTCTAACAAATCTTGCGGGAAGAAGAAATTAAGGGAGAAAAAAGGATAGACGCTAAAAGACAAGAGAAAAGGCAAGCCACGATTACACATATCATTTTCATATTCACAAAGGTAGAATACACACGTGAAAATTCTCTTGAGATGAAAAAGATCCATAGGTGCGTCTATGAAATCTATATACACAACAATCATAATTTCATATGTGGAACCTACATTTGCAGCTACTAACTATGACTCATGAAGTCTAGAAGCTAAAGAGCCATAGTTGCATATGAAACTATTTACGCAAAAGTCACCATTGCATATGTGAAATTTATATATGCAACGAGTAGCGCATGATCAAAGCTATTTTTTCCTATAATAGCAGTCTTAATCTGCATCTTTAAAAAAACAATTTGATAAGATATAAGGATTAGTCTTAGTCCTTGTCTCTTTTTTTTCTTTTTGTCTTTGTAGGATAATATTTTTCTTTTTAGTTTCTTTATCAGTTTTTATCTTTTCTTTATAATAAAGTAATTAATTTTGTAGGGATAGTTTATGAAATTTGGTATGATATTATAATATTTATCTTCACTTTAATTTTTCCTTATCCTAAAGATCGTTAATTTATTTTTATTAGGCATGATCCTTGTGAAAGGATTGATTCAATTAAGTTTAATGATGGGAGGGATCTTTATATTATTTCCCTCATTTCTAATCCTCACAGACGGATTTACTCAAACAAGTTTATTGAGTTAAAGGCTAATTGCAAGAAGTCTTTACTCTTTATGATATATGTTTACCCGTAAAACGATACAATTGAATTTGTAGCGTGATTTATAGATATGTGAATTAATTTCTCCAAAAATATGAAATAAATAAGAATATAAATAAGATCAAAATTAACTTAAAGGAAATACAACATCGCTACGAATTTAGCTTCTCTGAAAGCAGTAACGAGAACAATATTAAGAATAAGATAAAGAGAGCAATTTGATAGAATGAGAGCTGATTTTAGCTTTTGCTTGCAAAAAAGTTCATGTCCTACAATGGATACAAACTCTCCTATTTATAGCTCTATTTAGGGAGACAAGGTCCCCAAATCAGGCCCTTCTTGAATGAGAATAAAACTCCTATTGATGTCTACATAATGGTTGGTCATTAATACATAAATTCCATGTAATGGCTGCCCATTGAATGTTGTTTTACCCAACCGATACCTTCCTTTCAAATCTTCATTGTCAGTTCCCATGCCTTCAAAATTTATACAGCACCGAACACATATTTGTACCCGACATCAACTATCTGCTGACTCATATATTACCTGTCTCCAGTTCCACGTGTTACCCCGTCATTCATCCCCTTGTCGCTAACCAATTTTACCCTATATAGATAGCCCCCTACTTTCCAATGGCAAAACTTTGTGTTACCGGGAAGTAGATAAGACCCCTTTTCTTGGCGAGAAAGTTTCTGAACTGTTTCTGACACTCGAAAGGACGTATGTATCTTCGTATTTAATGACCCGAACATGTGTTACCCTGTGATACAAATATTTCGCTAATTTTCAAGGTAATCATGACCATGAATTTTGTCGTCTATAAACTTCTCAGCTACTTATTACTTTTATTCTTCACTTTAACAAAATCTTCTTCTTCTTCTTCGAATTTTCTTAGAACCCTATTGAAAACTCCTTTTTTCTCAGTAAAATTCCATAACTCAATTTTTTTATCACCATGTCTTCTACTACCACTACTCTCAGAAACTCCGAACTACTCTACGGTAGTGGCCCAAAAAAGAACAAAACGAAAGAAGTCGATGCTGACTTCGAGCCTCCTATCATTTGCACCATCATACCTCTTCAACTTAACACCTAGTTAGACCTTCAAATCCAAAAAGAACCTATTAATTCCAAAAGCGACAGAAACTGGCATGTTCACATGTATCCTTCTTCCATCTTCCTTGCCAGCTTTCCTGTTGTCAAGGAAGATTTCGATTGGAATAACATCGAAATGTGTGTCCTCAATGAGGTTGAAAAGATCACCTTTAGTAAACCAAGATTCATGTATGTTTATATATACCTTTTACTTAGAAGTTGGATAAGGAAATCAACCCCATAATTTTAGAATTTTGCCATCGTTACCAAGTTTTCTTGGCACAAATGAGTCCATCAATATGGAATACATTGGCATGCCTTCAAAAGTTGTGCTCTGAGGCCGGAGAAACTCTCACTCTCGCACACTTGATCAATCTCTACTTCCCAAAGAACTTATGTTGGGGTGTGCTTAAACTCAGTAAACATGGCCATCCTGCCATCCTTACCAGCATTGATGATGACAACGACTGTGGCTGGATGGAACGGTTCGTCGTTATTTCCACAAAAGACATCTTACCAGCAACAACCCCTCCAATTCCTGAATCTTGGAATCTTATTCGTAAGTCTTCAAATATCTTTTCCTTATCGCATTTAAAAGGAATTTTCTACTCTGTTAACCTTTTATTTTCCTCATTCTATCTACTCATTGAGAACCACCATCCGTTAATAACCTAGACCAATGGGTTCAAAAAATCTTAGACATTTCCACGCCAGACTCTTGAAGGTGGAAAGAAATGGCCCTCGGAATTGGGTGGAAAGGCAAAAACCACGGTAAAAGCTTCACTTTTCCCCCTTTGACTTTCAACATAACTTAGAGTCAATTTATTGATTCTTTTTCATAATACATAGGTTTGCCGAAGGGGTCTTTTATTTGTCCCGTTGTTGAGGTTTCTGATGACCTAGAGGAATCCCACCAACAATTGCAAGATGTCCTCAACCGGAAGAGGGATCGTGAAGCCTCTCTTGCTTCCGGTGAAGGTCCTCCTCCCGGAGTTCCTAACCCAAGAACAAGAAACCAAAGAAAAAACGTACCTCCACAACTGGGACTCGGGATAAGACTTCAACAAAGGAAGCTCCAACCAGACCGGCCAGAGCGGTCCTTGTTGATGAAGGAACTGATGATAAAGCGGTTCCTCTTCAAAGAAGAAAAAGATCGTAATCATCTCAACTAGATGCTCAGTCGGGAGAGCTTCGAACACCACAACCGGAAGAAGTTCAAGGACTCTTCACAAAAATGAAATTAGCTAAAAATGCTGAGTCTCGTTTCCGGAGTCCTGTCGACACTTCCATTACGAGGAGTCATACCCCTGAAATTCCTCCGTCATAATTTTCTACACCAATCGAAACTGCAACACCTTCTGCACTAACAACTCCTTCTACACAAACCCTAACCGAATAGACAGAAGATGTTCCTTTCCCATAGTCATTCGACCACGGAAATTTATGGAGCACTTACCCGACACCCATTCAAAATCCTAGTGGAAAACGGAGTGTCATTCTCACGGTTTCTAATGAGTGTCATCTACTCTCTAAGACGATGAAGGTCGCCAATTACCCGAAGCCTTTGGCAACGGATAAAGATTGGAGAAAAATAGACTCTCTTTCTGCTGAGTGTCTGATCAACAACAACATGCACTGTTCAACTCAGGTATCATTTTAACCTTCTATTCTTTAATTTTCTTTGTTAAACTTTGCCTTAATAACCTCAACTTTAACCTTTTAAGGCTAACCTCCTTGCTTCCGAGGGCGTGAAAAAGTTTATTTTGATAAATAAAATCTTACTCTAGAACGAAATCAACTTGTGGTTGAACGAAATCAGTCTAGCGCCTCCCGGTGTTAGAAGCTAAAGTTTCTCAAATGGTCAAGCTCAAAGCTCGATTAGAGTAATCTGAGCAAGATAGAATGATACACAACCAAAACGCTGCTCAATTACATAAGGATCTTAAGAAGGCAAAGGCCAAGTGGGATGAACTGCATGACTCTATCAAGGCCACGGTAGAGCGTGAGTATGCTTTTATGGAGCAAATCAACAACTTGGAAGCAGACTTACGTTTGAAAACCGAAGAGGCTATTGTCGCCGAGGATAAGAGAGCCAAAATGGAATAAAGTCTCATAAAGGTTATGGTGCAGAACCAGCTTCATGCGAAAACCAATATTGACCTACATTCTAGGATAATCATTGTGTAGGCTGAAAATGATAAGATTCAATCCAAAATCGAGATACCACGAGCTAAAATCCAACATAAAGAAGATTCTTTCCTCCTTAAGAAAACTCATGAAATTTATCAACGTGAGGAGGAAGTCTTTGGAGGAGGAAAAGTAGGGCATTGCAAATATAGATGATTGCATTGCCGAAGCTCGTGGATTGAAAACAATTGCTCCCGAGAACATTCTTGCTCGACCCATTGCTTCTAGATCTTCGAACACCAGCTCTGAGTACTAAGGAATCGATGAGAAAGCTGAATAAGAAGAAGAAGAAGATGAGGATGAAGGCCTTGAACCGGATGTTAAAAAACCTTCTCCTGCAAAGTAAACCGAAGACTCTTCTCACCCTTCGGGCTTTGCAAGCAAAAATAATTGATGTATTTTACTTTTCTTTTGTAACCATGCCAAAACTTCTTTATAGAGTTTGGCATTTCAAGTAATGTAAGAAAACTTTTGCTTAAATTTTGTGCAAAAAATATTCTTTTTGTTTAACTGATAAAGCTCTGGAATATTTTTTACATTTGATAACTTTAATTCAAGGCATTCATACTTTCCAGAATCTACCCTTTGACTATGAGGGTTTCATAAGAGAGTGAACTTATGCTTATGGTGGTCTTGAAGAAGACGTCTCTTGTTTTTCGGCACAAGCATTAGAAGTTTAATTAACTTACAATTGAAAAATAAATTAACTCATCATTCGGACAAGAAATAAAATAAAAATAAAAAAGAACTTTGATTTATTCTTTTCGTTCTCAAAAGTACATTTACTTAAACATTTATTTGCTCAAGTAAATAAGCTTCCAATACATGTGGCTAACTTTGTACAACTTATTTCTATATGGGTGATCATGCAGTCCCCGGTCTTCGTGATACTTTTAGTGTTCTAATATGCAATAGTTCCCCCCAATGTTCAGATGCTAAGTATGAGAATTCGAATACTATAGATCTTGTTACCATTGATGATCCTTTCCCATAGTATATTTTACATTGCTACCTCAATAAAAATCTTGCCAGAAAAATCCAATTGGGAAAAAAATTGCATGAAGGGAAAAATAGTACAGCACATACTTTCAGTATCAATAAGGATCTTCAGCAGAATACCTTTTGAGGTGAGTCACGTCACAATTTCTCTGCAATTTAACTCCATCTCGATTTTTCAATTGATATGAACATTTACCGGTTATAGCTAAAACCCGATAAGGTCCTTCCCATGTTGGTCTCAGCTTCCCCGCATTTTTTTTGGCAAATATACCACTAGGCTGATTGCCTAGTGAAGTTTTTTATTAAGATAATCTGAAAATAAATAAATGTGTCTGGAGGTATCACAAAATGTAAGTGCATAAAAAATGGAATTACATGGAACCTATTATCAAAGTCTTGTGTAAAAAAATCCTTTGATATTACAAAATGAACTAATACCCATAAATATTGAACCATTCTAATTGACTTGCGCTTGCAAAGCTTCTTTGACAGTCTGGCCTTCTTTGCGTTTGCATCTGGGCTGTTTTGCTTGATATTTTGGTCATCTGGAGACTTCATGTGATGTCTATAGCTAGTATTTAAGCTTGCCAATGCGTGCATCTTACTCAATTCACGCGCAATGCATTTTAGGAAACATGTCCAGCTCAAGGCAGTTGTTGCTTTGTCCCCTAATTTCGTGATCATACCTGGATAGTCTGGTAGCAAGCCTATTATATGATGATTCCTTATGCGTAGTAGATGGACATTGTGCGTGGAGGTCTCTTCCTATACATGCTGAAATGGCCCGTGCAAAGCTGTAAAGTCACATGGGCAACCATACCTAACTTGGGCAGTGGAGTATTATTGGGCGTTACCCTGGCCCTAGTCACATTCCAGACTAGTGCATTATCCATAGGATTATTTGGAATTAAAGATCACAATCCTCTTTGGTTGCACCCTTAAAGGTATACTATCCTTGATGTCTTTTTTTTGTCTCCTTGCAGGTCTCAGCTGTCTTCTTCTTGTCAACATTCTTGGGAGATATATCACCCTCTCTTGCTTCTTATTTTAAATTAGCATCTATATTTTCATCTTCTATGCCCCCCCCCCCCCAAACCTTCATCTTCATCTTGATTATCATCTACAACCTGTTATGAAAATGGATTTGGTTCATGATTTTTGGCTATCATTCCCAACTCTTTTGACCCCTATTATTGATTAGAACCCCTTTAGCCAGAATTCCACTCGTTACGCTAAAAGTTTTCCCAGATAAAAGCCTTGGGTCTACAATAGTAGCAACAACTAGTAATGCATTATTGCTTTGCCTAGATTCCCTGTTGTTAGCCTTAGGAACTAATTCAATTTGATCAGTTGACATCCTTGTTGCCTATTTCAACAATCATCATTAGTCTCCCTAGTATTCATAGCCTCTTGTACAACCCTAAATTGCAAATTATAAACATCACCCAAACTAGGGTTCACTGTAGTTTCAAACGCAGGAATTATTGTTCCATTGCCTTGTGGCACCTTCCTAGTAGCTCTATGATTAAGAGACCTCACTGTATTCTCATGGACACCAACCTGAACCTTCCCATATTGATCCCAAGCTGAAAACTCCACCGGATTACTTCCAACAATGGCCAACACCTAGGCAGAAACCCTAGGGCTTATTGTTCCATTGGTGTTTTTCTTAGCTGAAGCTTTACTCTTTGATCCACCTATGAAACCCTCCTCTGTATTTGTGTCCTGGCCTGCTCCAACCGTTGAATTAGTTGTTGTTGCTTCAACCCTAGATTTTGAAATCCTAGGATTTACTGTAGACTTAGGGCTCAAATTTGTTGTCAATTCTGCTTGCTTGTTGTGTCTTTATTCTTTGCTTTTGGGGCTCAAATTTGCATTTGTGTCATTATCCATAATCTCTACCTCATTACTCCACAAAGTTGTACTAGAACTAGCCTCAATATTAGCCCCATTCTTCTTAGAGTCATCATATGTTTACGATGAAATTTCCTGGAAAGAATGGTTAACTGTTACGTTCATCTCCCTCAACTCCTCCTCACTCGTGCCAAATCTCTTGTGAACCTACTCAATTGTGGATTCCTTCTTATTTGCCTCCTCTATCCCAGTCCCAGCAAGACTAGGACTAGGAATTTGTTTTTGCAGTATTTGGTGAACCTGCCTTCATTGGAGTCCCTTTCCTAGTAGAAGTAGGACTAGTCTTTGTAACCTCATTCTGTTCCTTGTTTAGTAGCTTTTCCACCGCTTCCTTCTTTACTTGTTGTAGTACTTCAAGCTCTCCTTCTTATAACAATGCAAACTTGTTACTAGTTTGCACTGGAACTTTAGATTATTTATTTCCTAGCACCATCAAATTTACCAGTTGCTTCCTTGCCTTTCACCTCCTTCTACTCCTTTGAGTTCATAACATCACCACTCCCAGCCTCATCAATTATGTATTCTCTACTATCCCGTTGATACTTGTTATTCTTTCTTTGCATCCACTCATTCCTTGTAGCATTTGGCACTGGATTACCCATAATTTTTCCACTTGTTAGGACCTTTGGAGAAGCTGCAACAGTTCTAACAACATTACTTTGCACAATAATATTCTCCTCCTTGCCTTGATCCTCACCAACATCCCCATGCTTCTTGTGTAATTCTGTATTAATCACCCAGTAGTCTTGTTTAGTATGGCCTTGATTCTTGCAAGTTTTGCAGTATTTAAGAACATAATCGTACTTAATTTTGACCCACTTCGATTTCTCTGGGCCAGTTTCATCTTCCTCCTCCACAATTTTAATTCTTTGTGGAAAATTAGCTAGTAAATTCACCTCAATTTTAACCTTAGCACAACTTGGCTTTGTACCATTTTGAGTTTCTATGTCTACATGTAATGGTCCACCAACTGCCCTAGCTAAAGAAAATACAAGATCATTACAAAAAAGTTAGGAGGCAGGTCTAAGAACAAAATCTAAGCTATTGCAATTAGGGTCTCCTCGTTAGGTTTCCACCATGGGCTCCATTTGGTACATCTCATCTGCCACTTATCACCCTGTTCCTTCAAATAAAAAGTTGGCTTCGATAAAATATAAATGTAGTCTTCCATCAGTGATAATTTAATAAGTACATGAGAATCCTCAATCAATCCAATCGAGCAAGGGCCTTCAAGTTCACATTGTAGAGGAATAACTTTACATAACTCCTCGATAATAGGCTTCCCATATGAGAACTTGCCAAGAACAACAAGTTGGAGTCCTTGTTTCCGCAGTGGATTGCCTCACCTCCATCTTCTTCCAACGTACAATGGTTTTCCATGAAGATACTCGATTGGTTTTGGGGCTACGCTGGGCAACATCTGCATGGCAGCATTTAATGAACTAGGTTTTACTAATTGTGCGTAGTTTTGGATCGTGTTTGGGGCTGTGGATGTTTGGGGTGGGGGGTTGTATGGGTGGTTTATAGGACAGGTCAACCTCCATATAAAGATGTCAAGTGGTCTGAGAACCCATTGAGGAGTTGATCGAGCTTCGAATTTCAGTCGTCTCAATTACCAGTCGCTAGAGCTCTCACTAGGGTTTTTCCCGGCATTAACTTCTTGGGTATTTTGAGTTATTTTTCTCAAAACCAAATCTCCGACTTTAAAATATCAAATATTTTCTCTACCGTTGTAATATCTTTCCATTCTTTACGTTTGTGCCACCATTCTCACATACGCCATATTTCGATGTTCTTCGAGTAGATCCAACTTAATCCGCATTGCTTCATTATTTGTCTCCTCATTTGCTTGGGGATACCTTATGGTTGGCTTCCCAATCTCCATCGTGATCAACTCTTCCACACCGTACACAAGCAAAAATGGTGTTTCCCCCGTGCTTGACTTCACCATTGTTCGGTATGCCATTAGTACTCCTGGTAGCTCTTCCGGCCAATTTCCTTTAGATTCTTCTAACTTCTTTTTGAAATTTTGAATTATTATCTTGTTGGTAGACTCTGCTTTTCCCTTAACACTTGGGTGTTACAAAGAATATGTAATTCATTTAATCTTCAATCTTTCCAAATAATTTGGGACTTTGGAACCTATAAATTGCGTCCATTATCACAAGCAATTTCTTTCGGTACTCTAAACTGACAGATGATGTGTTCCCATATGAAATCAATCATTTCCCGTTGTCCGATATTCTTATAAGCACATGCTTCAACCCATTTAGTGAAATGGTCTGTCAAAACCAAAAGAAATTTTACCTGCCTAGGACCTTGTGGAAAAGGACCAACTATGTCCATACACCATTTCATGAAGGCAATGGTGACACCACCGAATGCAAAAGTTCTGCCGGTTGATGCACTAACTGTGCATGATGCTAACATTTCTTACAATTTTGGTACAACTTCCTTCACATCTTGCTCCGTTCGGGGCCAATAGTAGACAACTTTATTAATTTGAGAACCAATGAATCTGCACCGAAATGATTTCCACATACTCCTTCATGAACTTATCTCATTACATAATCCGCCTCCGATGTCCCTAAATACCGAGCCAATGGTCCTTGAGAAGACCTCCTGTATAATTGACCATCAACAAGGCAATATCAAGCAGCTTTGGTCCGAAGTGCCCGGGATGTTTTTGGATCTTCAGGAAATTTGCACTTTAAATATTCTATAAACTCATTTCTACAATCCAAATTTGATTGGTTGATTTAACTTTACAATATCCATCCACATCCAATACCAAATGCAATAATAGAACTACCGCATTGGCATCAGATCCCTTCATTTTTGTGGACAACCCTATATTGGCCAATGCATTTGCCTCCACATTTTATTCTTTGGTAATGTGGATGATCGACCATTCCCTGAACCAGAAAAGTAAAACTTGAACCTTATTCAAGTACTATTGCATGCGCTCCTCCTTGTTATTGAAAATTTCATATACTTGGTTCACTACCAGTTGAGAGTCACACTTTAGTTTAATTACCTTAGAGCCTAGTCCCGAAGCTAACTCAAGTCCTGCAACCAAAGCCTCGTACTCAGCTTTATTGTTAGTTAATGGTACAGTTTTAATGACATGTCTCTAGGTTTCTCCCGAAGGAGTGACTAATATTATCCCAAGACCGGACCCTTTTACGCTGGAAGCTCCATCTGTAAACAAGGTCCAAACATCGAAGACAGTTCCCGGCACCAGAACTGCTTCTTTAGACGCTAAAGGCATCAGTCCAGGAATAAAATAAGCCATGAAGCCGACCAAAACTTGTTACTGTATTGTAGTCTTGGGCTTATATTCATTGTCGAATTCACTAACTTTGACTGCCCATTTAGCCAATCAACCCTATAATTTAGGCTTATGAAAAACATTCTTCATGGGAAACATTGTCATAACGACTATGGGATGACATTAGAAATAAGACCTAAGTTTTCAAGAGGCAAATACGAGAGCTAAGGCCAACTTTTCAAGGTGCGGATAACGTGTCTCCACTGCTGATAAAACTTTACTAACATAATAAATAAGAAATTACGTACCTTCCTCTTCTTGGATCAAAACAACATTTACCGCTACTTTCGAAACTACTAAATAAATTAACAATTTCACACCTTCTATCGATTTTGACAATAGTGGAGGACTAAGCATGTTCCTGTTCAAGTATTTCAGTGCTTGTTGACATTCCATAGTCCACACGAAATCATTATTTTTCAAAAGTGAGAGGAAAGTATGGAATTTCTCGGAGGATCTTGATATAAACCTGCTTAGGGCTACCAACATTTCGGTCAATCTTTGTGTAACGACCCGACCAATCATTTTGAACTCTAGCGTGTTGTTTGGCAGTTTGAGGCCTCGAGCAGCTCCACTTCATGTATTACGACTTGTACATGTTATGGGAATTGGATTTTGGGAAGTTCGGAGTTGATTCAGAAGAAAAATTCTAATCTTGGAAGCTCTAAGTTGGAAGAATTGACTCAGTTTTGACTTTTGGGCAAACAACCCCGAAATTGATATTTTAAGGTTCCAATAGGTTTGTATGATGATTTCAGACTTGGGAGTATTTTCGGGTTGAGTGTCGGGTGGTCCGGAAGCATTTCAGCTTATTATGGAAAGTTGGCATTTTGGAAGTTCTGGAATTTCATAGATTTGGTTTGAAGTGGATTTTGATGTTATCAATGTCCGTTTGGAGTTCTAAGCCTTGGAATAGGTTCGTATCGTGATTTTTGGCTGGTGCATAAAGTTTGGCGTCGCTCCAGAATATTTTAAGTGTAATTCGGATGCTTTGGAAAAATTTGGAAGTTGGAAAGTTGAAAGAAAGGTTTTTGCCATTGATTCGTAGTTTTGATGTTTAGCATGATTTGAGGCTTATAATAAATTTGTATCATAATTGGGGACCCGTTGGTATATTTGGTTGAGGTCTCGGGGGCCTCGGGTGGATTCTGGGTGATCAACGAATCGGATTTTGGACTTAAGGAAAACAAATGAAAGTTCTGGATGTTAATTTTTTCGCACCTGCGCAAGAAGGACCGCAGGTGTGGTGCCGCAGGAGCGAGGCAGTGGCTCGCAGAAGCGACCTGGGTAGGGCTGGACTGAGGTTGCAGGCGCGAAGATGTTTTCTGCACCTACGTGATCGTGGAAGCGGAATTGAAAGCGCAGAAGCGGAAGCGGGCAACTGGGACATTTTCGCAGAAGTAGAGGGACAGGCGTAGGAGCACCTTCGCAGGTGCGAATTTGTGACACATATGCGGATGTGGGAGGCCTTAGGAGAACCGCAGAAGCAGAATTTTTGGTTGCAGGTGCGATAATCGTTGGGTAGAGGGCTTGTTTAAGTACGTGGGTTTGGCTCATTTTCATTTCACTTCTTCCATGGAAGCCGGCCTTGGAGAAATTTTGGAGCGCCATTTTCATTTTTAATCATGAGGTAAGTGAATTCTACAAGTTGTGAGTTAATTATATGAATTTGGGCTTGTAAATACATGAAAATTTGTAAAAATTGTGGGATTTTAAGAGAAAACCTAGAATTCAGTATTTTGGATTTTGACCACAAAATTTGACATGGAATTGGGAATAACTTATGTATTTGAGTTTGTAATGTTGTGGGAAATGCTTATCTTTAAAACTTTCGGAATCCGGGCACGTGGGCCCGAGGGTTGACTTTATTGACTTTTCGAGCGGAGTTGGGAAGTGTTATGAAGTAATTAATTATAATGTTGGAGTATATTTTTATTGTCTTACGTGGTTGTTTGACAAGTTTCAAAACGTTTGTCTTGGATTTGAGTGTTTGAGTGGCGTTGGAGTCGGTTATGGAACTTCACAGCAAGGTAAGTCTCCTGTGTAACTTTGTGAGGGGGAAAATACCTCCTAGGTGATGTAATATTGATGTGCTATTAGTTCTGGGTGCTACGTACGTACGAGGTGACGAGAGTCCGTACGTAACTAAAGCATGTTATATCTGTGTAAACTTAGGACTTCATCATGTAGTATTTGAAATATTTGAACTCATTCTACCGGCTTAATTAATTAAAATTTTAATTGAATTTGATTTAGAAATATATACATATATATTAGGCCGAGCTTTATTACCTTGAGTTGTTGGCAAGTTATTTGAGAAATGGTAAAGGTTATACTCACCTTGTGTTCATATACTATATCATAAGCTCGTTTCTCGTAATTTGATAATTCCTTTCCTTTCTTGTGGAGCGGGCCGAATGCCTCGGCATGATTATGTATCACACTCTCTTGAGAGCGGGTCGTTCACTTCGACAGTATAATAGATGAATCTATGGTTTGTGCCACTCAACCCTCGATAGTGTACACGTTATGATGGGATCGAGCCGATCGCCTCAACAGTATCATACTCTTTCAGAGATCTGGTCGTACTACCTCGGCATAATCGTGCGTCATATTGCTAGCAATCTGAATATTCACAAGATTTTCCTTCCACCGATGCCTTACATTTTATATGGTATTTCTTATCCGTTTGTTATTGACACTTGATATCTCCAAGCTGTTAAGATAGAATACAAGATTCATAAATTGATATCATTAAAAGAAATTTTGGAAGATTGTGTTAGTTATAGTTTTGCCTTACTACTACTGTTGTGCCTCTTATCTGATTATGATTTACAATGTTGATTTATTGGACCACTAGTAAGTGTCGGTGTCGAGCCCTCATCACTACTTCTCCGGGGCTAGGCTAGATACTTACTAGGTACGCGTTGACTTACATACTCATGTTGCACTTCTGTACTAAGGATCTGACACGTTCATTTGGTGATCATCTTGGCACGT
The DNA here is from genome assembly GCA_005239505.1 of Nicotiana paniculata. Lineage (NCBI taxonomy): Eukaryota > Viridiplantae > Streptophyta > Magnoliopsida > Solanales > Solanaceae > Nicotiana > Nicotiana paniculata. The sequence continues at coordinate 23,877 of ML311137.1, forward strand.
AGGCATAGCTATTGAGGAGACTTTATGTGAGCTACATTCCAGGCTACACATCATAGTCCACCGAGTCTCCGTCGTATTATTTAATTTATCCTGTCTTATTTACATTCTAGACAGATGTTGTATTATTATTGCACTCCTTAGTAAATGCTCATGTACTTGTGACACCGGGTTTTGGGGTATACTAGTTGATGCTTATGGTTTTGTATATTATCATCGCCTTTCATTTCTCTTATAAACTACAATTTTGTACATCCTCGTGGATTTAAAAGTGTAAATTCCCTTTCTTATTAAAATTGTGATTTCGAAGGTAATAAAATGAGTAATTAAATTGATCAATCACCCTTGACTTGCCCGACGGTGGCGTTAGGTGCCATCACGACCTAGAGTGAACTTTGTGTCGTGACACTTTGCACCTCCTTCACATCTGTTAATTGATCCGAGATATCCTCGGTGCCTTTGATCTTATCGGGGTTTACTTTAATTCCTCTTTGAGAGACCAAAAATCCCTGGAACTTTTAGGAACCAACTCCGAAAGCACATTTTTTTAGGATTGATCTTCATGTTGTACTTTCTCAGAATGTAAAGCATCTCTTATAGATGAACCATATGATCTCCTGCATTAAGAGACTTGACCCAACATATCATCAATATATACCTCCATTATTTTACCAATTTCCTGTTCAAACATTTTATGAACGAGTCTATGGTAAGTGAATCTGACATTTTTAAGCCCGAAGGGCATCACATTATACGGTATGTGCCAAATTTTGTGATAGTCGGGGTTTTTTTATTGAGCTTCTGGGTGCATTCTTATTTGATTATACCCAGAATACGCATCAAGAAAGCTCATTAATCTGATTTCCGACCATAACATCGACTATTTGATCAATGTTTGACAACAGAAAAGAGTCCTTAGGGAATGACTTATTCAAATCTTTATAATATACACACATTCTAAATTTGTTATTCATTTTAGGAACTACTATTACGTTAGCTAGCCAATTGGGGTAATTTATCTCTCAAATTGAACGTATATTCAGTAACTGAGTTACTTTTTCTTTGACAAACCTGTTTTTGACATCTGTTATCGGTTGTTTCTTCTGCCTTACAGGGGGGAATTTAGGGTCCAAACTTAGCTTGTGGACAACCACTTCCAATGGGATACCTGTCAAATCTGAACATGACCATGCAAAACCATCAATGTTAGCTTTAATAAAATCAATAATTTTTAATAATCTAAGTTCGGGATTCAACCCCGTTCCTAAGTGGAAGTTCCTTTCTAAGAACTCCATGAACAAGGCCACTTGTTCGAGCTCTTCTGCAGTTGATTTGGTCGCATATGTCTCCTCCGGTACTTTAAAAAAGCTCGTTACTTGATAAAACTCCGATGACTCCTCTTCTCCCCAATCTTCAATTGGGCTGGAAGATGGCACTGACTCCTGTAGTTGTGTTTACTTGTTTCTTTCCCCATGCTACTGGACAAAGTAACTGCATTTGTTTTTCTTGCAACTGATTGATCTCCTCTAATCTGTTTGACCCTTTCTGGTGAGGAAACTTCAACAACTGATGATAAGTTGATGGCACAACTTTCATTTCATGCAATGGCCTTTCAAGGATCACGTTGTATCTCAAGTCGCCATCTATCACTTCGAATAGAATGGTCTTCATTACACCTTTCAGCATGTGTGGGCAGTAGAATCTCTCCCTGGGTCATTACACTTGTTAGGTTGAACTCGATCAGAAACTTTGTTGCCAGAACTATGTTTCCGATTAACTTAACTTGCTCTAAAACTCTCCATTGTATGATATTAGCTGAACTACCTGGATCAATCAACACACGTTTAATTTTAAAATCTAAGACATTAAGAGATATTATCAGAGCATTATTGTACGGTAAAAGAAGTCCATCAACATCCTTTTCCATAAAGGTGATGTTATCATTTTCTGAAGTTTCTCAGATCCACTTGCTATGAGTTACTGATATCTTCATCTTCTGTGCTGCTAAGAATGTCACCCCATTTATTTCGTCACCACCAAAGATCATGTTTATTGTCATGCGAGGTGACCCTGTAGCCATTTTAGTTGGATCCCCAACGTATCGATTTTTCCATAATTACTTTTGGCCTGATCACTTAACAATTCTCTAAGGTGACCATTGTTCAATAATGCTTCAACCTCTTCATGAAGGTGTCGGCAGTCCTCAGTCCTGTGACCGTGCATTCCATGGAACTCACACTATAAGTTAGGATCCCATTGATTAGGATCCGATTGAATTGGTTTTGGAAACCTAGCCTCCTTAATGTTCCTCATAAAAGAAACCAACCCCACTAAGATGTTGATTCTGGGGACCCCGATGTTCTTTCTCCTGTAAAGCTCTACTATTCCGACCACGATATGCTCTTCTATCGGTAGCAAACTTGTCTGATGACTGAAATCCTTTATTTCACACCCATCAACCCTTTCACAAGGCTGAAAGCGACTCGTGGAAGACTTTCAACCTGTATCAAAATAAATTTTAAACTTGTCCCGATTACGATTATGATCACGATTACGTCCTTTCGAAGACACCGAAGAGCTCAGTTGATCATCTTCAATTTTGATCTTTGATTCACAACGATTGTGGACATCTGCCCATGTGCTTGCCTAAAATTCCAACAGGCTTTCCTTCAACTTCCTGGAGGCATCTGAACTCAATGGATTGAGATCCTTGGTAAACGCCTCAGCTTCTAACTCATCCGGTACTGTCGTGCCCTTTGTTCTCGCGAAATCGGGTTTCAACATGTGACAACTCTTTTAAGGAGGTGTTAAAATAAAGAGTCGTCACCTAACGGGTTTGAGGTGCGTTAGGGAACCTATTTGCAAGTAACTCTGGTTTAACCAGTTTGCGTCACCAAAGATCGGGTAAGGGCTCAAATTACCTCGAGGAGAAGGTGTTAGGCATTCCTCGTGGTCCACAACTGCGGGTCCCGGCCGAACTCGAATTATGAATTAGTCAAAAAACAAGAGGGGAAGAAGTTGGGCAATTATTATCAAAATTCTACCAATAAACAAAATAATTGATCTCAAGACAAGATGGGGGGTCCTAAGTTTTTTAGCCTAAAGGATCACCATGTGCAACATAAATAATACTTCGTAACTCCCTCGAGATGGGGTTTTACTCGTATTATTCAGCGGGCATAGACTGTCATCTTTTTCTACCCGATTACTATCTTTAAGTTGTTACCTAAGTCGTACTAGTTGATTCTAAGCCGTGCCTTATGCGTGTACTACCCATCCCATGTCTATGGTCTAGGAGGCGCTTGGACCTCTATCTTGGGTGGTTCTAGACCTAACTTAGGTTTCTCAAAATGATAAAACTAGGTGACATACAAAACAAGTTGGACTTCATATAAAGGCCATTAAGGGCTCGAGTTAGCCTCCACACTTAGACAACAAATGCACGCAAACAAATTAGGCGTTTGACAGTTTCAGAATTGAGACGAGTTAAAGTCATTAAGCCCTATAGACATGATTTCTATGTGACCTCAGAATTCAAACGTGCAGGCAGTTTCATATGCAAGGTGCTGACTTATGGGCATGATTTCTGAACAACTATATATTTTAGGGAATCTGGTATTGCGTACTGAAATTACAGATTATAAGTGTTTAACCCTATAGACATGATATCTAGGTGCAGTAGTTGGCAGTGATAGCCATGGAAAATATCCAGAATTACTCAGTTTGATCCTATAGGCATGCTTTCTAATAGTGGCAACGAAACAGTGTTCAATACTAATACTTAAAAGCGAGTGGGATTACCCTATAGGCGGAATTTCTATAATTAGCGATTGAAACTGGTTTTAGCTCCTATAGGAATGTCCTTAAGTGAGCAATCATAACAACAACACATTAACCTATAGGCATGATTTCTAAAACACAAATTTTGTAGAACATAAGCTAACATGACCCTATGGTCATAGTGTCTAATGGATATGCTATAATGCAAATTGAAACATTGGTCACTTTATTTCCTATAGGCAAGATATCTAACAAACATGTAGAAGTAGAATATGTTAAACGAATTAAACACCTATAGGCAGGTTATCTAACACACACATTGGCAGAACATGTTCGAGCAAATTAAACACCTATATGCAGGATTTCTACCCGTCTCATGCAAATATTAAAATAAACCCATTTTCCCGATTTTACTAACACCCCAATTGTTATTACAACATTATCACAGACCCAATGAGTGAAATAAATTATAGAGTTACAAAATAGCTATAGTGGGCCTAAGGCAGGCCCAAAGTATACCCAGCCATGACCAGGCCTTTAGTTTCATATCCAACAGGCTTCACCACAGCCCAGAAGTCATAGCCAATCAAACCCAGAAAAACAATCTTCATTTTACACAAAATGGCCAAAACCCAGTAGCCATAATTTGATCAAAAGTCCCAGGAGAATAGCCATTTACACAAACCAACCGGCTTATCCAGTAGGTGAAAAGAGGGGCAAAGTTGAGCAATTAAGGAAAAGTGGCAAAGAACCTTGGACCCTAGTGTGTCAGAGTTCCCAAGGGCTTCAAGAATCCAAGGCAGTGCTCACACTAGGGAGGTTGATGGAGGGTACTTAGGGGGAGGCCTTGGCTTTCAGCCGGCCCAGAATTAGAAACAATAAATAAAAATAGTAATACGGTAATAGGTTTGGAAAGCATTTGCAAACACGATAAGATAATCACATAATGAACTCAAGAAGAAAGTTAACACATTGGGAAGGGTGACATATGCTAAGAGACAAAGAGCCTAGGATTGCAAAGTTAACAGGCAAGGGCATTAGGCTAGTAAAACCAAGTAATGCAACCAGTTTAGGACTTAAAGGATCAGATTATACCAAACTCGGGATTAAACAGTATAATACAAACAGGATCAGGTACCATAGAGGGAATTAGTCGAAGAGGATTAGTTTTAAAAGATCACAAGTTATTAGAGGTACATATTGGTCATGGCAAGAACACATAGAGTGGTAACAATAGTCATAAGAGCATACTACATTTAGTGTAAAGGTCTTAAACAAGTTGGGGCAGGCTAATAACAACAATTAATCACTGGAAGTTCATAATTAGGCAGCGAACAAGGATTAAACAATGTAATCAAAGCAAAACATTCGAGTTGTCAGCAGCATTAAACTAAACATGCTTCATTCTATCCAAATTTACTAAGTTAGGTGCAAAAACATTATTAAGCTAACAATTATAGGTAGAATTAAACAGGAAAAAGAGTCAAGAGAACATATTAGGTCATGCAATTCAAAGAATATGCTAATTAGAACATAATAAACATTGCGAAAGTTAGAAACTAACCAGTGATTGTTTAATAAACAAGAAAAGAACGACAATAAGGACCCAGAGTCTCGAATGTGTCAAGTTCCCAAGGATTTCAAGAACCCAAGGCATTGCTCACACCCAAGAGAGGTCGAGAAGAATAGAAATCTGGTGGCCTTAGATTTCAGCCGGCCAAGAGTCAAAAAGAACAGAGTAGTAAGCAAATACAGAGTAGAAACCTCAGTTTTAGTGAAAAAATAGCGATTCAAGTTCAGTCAAAAAAAGGGGAACGAGAGTGAGTTTATATAGTGGTAAAATCGGTATGTAAGTAAGGAAATACAAACAATCAGACCATAAAAAGGAAATAAGAACACATAAATAAATTCAAGAATCAAATTAGGAGAATAAGCCGATAAACCCTAATTTTTAGGCAAAACTAAATATTACCAGAATATACACAAAACAGTAGCGTAGGACGAATATAGACACAAATAATACTAAAAATCAGAGAATCGAACCAATTTTGGTTCGATTTAAAGAGATCTGAAAACCATAGTTTTAGGGTAAGTAAGAATCAACAGAAAACACAGAGATTCGTACCCACAACAGAACAAAGGATGAATATAGACGGAATAACAAAAAGGTCAAGGATTTGAATCGATTTTGGTTCGATTTTGATGAGATATGCTTGCCATGTTTAGGCAAGAAGTATATGAGAGTAACCAGTACCAGGAGGAGGCCGTATATGGCAAAGAATAACCTTGGAATCCCATACTGGGTGTGATTAAGAGAGATTTTAGGGGGCGGCGACTAGGGTTCTCAGGAGGGAGAAGGGAGGTGAGGATATGAGGGCGACGGACGGGTGAGAATGAGGTTAGGGTTAGGGGGTTTGGGTATTTAAAGGGGGTGGTTTGATACGGGTCGTTGATCTCAGAGATCAACGGCCACGATTAAAAGGGAAGTTGGGTCGGGTTATTAGGAATCGGTCATGACCGGGTTAGGGTTTGGGTTAATTTGGTTTGGGATAGGGGTTATCTTGTCTAGTGTATTAGGTTTTGGGCCAATGTTTGGTCCGAAAAATAGGTTTTGGAATGGGTCAGTTTTTAAATACCCAATATTTAATAAAAATAATTTATAAAAGTAATTAATAAATAATAAAAATATTGTTTGTACACTAAAATGATTAAAAATAATTACTTATTATTATAAAAATATAAAAATTTATTATTTGCATAAATAATGCAATTATACATGAATATGGGTTATATTGCAAAAAATGTGCAATTAGCCCTAAAATGCAAACGTAATTATACAAAATACACTGAAAAAATTTAAAATATCACGTTGGTGTAAATAATTAATCTAGATGATTAAAACATCATAAAAATAATTTTAAGGATAATTACTGGATATTTATATAATAAAAATGCATAAATAAATTGATTTAAAGTCTTTAAAAATTATGAAAAATTATGAAAATGCTTGTATAGGCTTCCAAGCTGAATGATGATGCAAATATACTATTTTGAAAGTATATATATATTTTAAAAATATGAGAGAAAAATTGGGTATCAACAGGTACTGCCATCAAGAGCATCCTTTCCTTCTGAAATTGAATCATGAACTCGTAATTATTTGAATTCTCCTTGGGCAATTCTGAATATATCCTTATTTCTAGCTTGGACATTTTCCCCCCCAGCATGAGTTTTAATGAAGGAATCTGCAAGAATTTCAAACGAATTAATTGAATGCTCAGGTGAAAGAGAATACCAAGTTAAAGCACCCTTCTTTAGGATTTCACTAAAGTTTTTAAACAAAACATATTCGATCTCGTGCGAGGCCAAATCATTTCCCTTTACAGCCATAGTGTAAGTCATGATATGCTATTGTGGATCCAAAGTTCCATCATACTTAGGATATCCGGCATCTTGAATATTTTTCGAATCAATTCTAAGGCCGCACTTGGTTTGAATGGCAACTGTGTATACTTCTTGGAATTCGGCCCCTTCAACACCAGTGGAGCTCCCGGGAGCTGATCCATCCGAGCATGGAATTCTTTAGTATTTTGGTCCATACATTCATTCATCTCCCTCATGAATCCCATGTGCTCAATTTTGAAAGGATATTATTGCCATCCCTGGATTCACTACATGTACCGCTTGCCTCGTTAAAACTGAACTCCTCCTTTGGGACGTCGTTATCGGTTCTTTGAACTATTTGATTTGCAGGGACACTGGGAGGAATCCGAACTCCTCCATTGGAATTATTGGAACCAATCGAAAGAGCCTACTTCAAATCTGTCATCACCTAGTCTTGTCTTAAGAGGCGATTTATAATTTTCAATTGTTGCTCTCTCAAGATTTTGACCATTTCAACAACATATACATCATCTACATCATCAAGAGTTGGACTTCTCACAAGTCAAAGATGTTGACCTTCACTAACTGGAGTTGTTTCATCTCTTTCATTGCAAGTTTGACTAATTGAATCATCACGTTGTAACACATCTTCATGCTCGTTGTTTGTTCCAATATTGTAAGAATTGTTGACATCGTTAGTAGCCATATCTGATTTTTCTTTTGCTAATAGAAAAGAATCAAACTTCGTTAGTAACAAATGAATGGATCAAACTAATTACACAATTGCCTATGCTCCATGATGGGCACCAAACTATTTACTTGTAAAACGGTACAGTTGAATTTGTAATGTGGTTTATAGACACGTGAATTAATTTGATCCAAAAATATGAAATGAATAAGAACAAAAATAATATTAAAATAACTTAAAGAAAATACAAGTTTGGCTATGAATTTACCTTCTCCGATAGCAGTAACGAGAACAATATTAAGAATAAGATAAAGAGAGCAATTTGATAGAATGAGAGCTGATTTTAGCTTTTGCGTACAAAAAATTTCATATCCTTCAATGGATACAAATTCTCCTATTTGTAGATCTATTTAGGGAGACAATATCCTCAAATCAAGACCTTCTTGACTGAGAATAAAACCCCTATTGATGGTTGCATAATGGTTAGTCATTAATATACAGATTCTTTGTAACGACTGCTTATTGAATGTTGTCTTACCCAAGCGATGCTTTCCTTTCAAATTTTCGTTGTCGGTTCCCATGCCTTTGGAATTTATACAATACCGAACACTTGTTTGTACCCGACGTCAACTATATGCTGACTCATATATTACCCGTCTCCAGTTCCACATGTCACCTCGTCATTCATCCACCTGTCCCTAACTATTTTTACCCTATACAATATAACTTGTACAAAGATATTATTTCTGCTTTAATTAATTATATAACAACAAGTGAATTCAATGACTCCTAACTTTTTTTTAATTATAAGAAGTTATTTATTTTGTTAATGTAAATTACAAAGCTAAGACTACTCTCCGTTCATCAATTTGATTCTCTCAAATAGTAAACAAGACAACATAAATCGTTAGCCGACATAATTCCAATCTTTGTGGGACGATATCATAAGTTATGCTAAAATTTCACAAAGTACGAGCAGAAAAATCATATACACATTAGCCTCGTCAGAATACATATAGGGTGGTCATTTGAAAATCTATTAGGGGTATTTGGGATAAATTTCTCGAAAATATCAAGTTGACAATTAGGAATTATAGTCTAATTAAAATGTGAAAAAATATATGGCTTGTTGGAGCGCTTCTAAAAGAATAATTCTCAAGCATTTTATAAAATTTATACTAATAAAGAATGTACTATGGCTGACTACTTTTCTTCCGAGAATGGAATATGTACTTGAGAAAAATTTAAAGGATTGAGAGTTTGATGATATAAATGAATTGATTTAGATGTTGGAACCTATTTTCTTAGTTGAGCAGTCACTCTAATGTGAAAGTCCAAAAAAAGATGGCGGTTTTACTGTTAATGATTGCTATAAAAATTTTCTAAAGAACATGAAAAGATCTAAGTTAGCTGGCCATGGAAAACACATGAAATATTATTGCATCCCAAGAACAACTTGCTTTACTTGGATTACTAATCATTAAGCTTGTCTAACTCAAGACAATTTACATAAGAGAGGCATACCTATGTGCAGTAGATGTTTGCTTTGCGAAGAGGCTAATGAAACGGTTAACCAGGGGCAGACCCACCTAAAGTCAAGAGGGTTCATATGAACCCGCGTCATAAAAAAATTTGGTAATTTATATAGGTTAAATTCTTTGAAATGTCAATACAATGATTTTTTGAACCCACTTTGACCGAAAATAATCTTGAACAAAAATGGCCAAACGGGTCAATCTTTAGTCTAGGTTATGCGTTCGAAACTGTAATAGCCCAGCTCGCTAGTGATATTGTCCGCTCTAAGCCTAGTCCTTCATGAGATTAAAATGCGCCACTAGGGTATAAGACTTGATAACTTATATACCCAGCATTCTTCTTCTGTTCTGCCAATGTGGGACTCCGTCTAAAGTCTAGGGTGTTACATACACCCCCTCTTATGGGCTCAGCATCCTCAGTGAGGTTTGCCCCACCACATGGTATTTTCCTATACTCAACACTATGGCTTGTCCTACCTAACTGGGATTTTTCCAAACTCAGTTGAACTCTAACCCACCATCGGCAAGGGTGACACAAGAGTGGCCCTGATACCATTTGTAACAGACCAGCCCGTTAGTGATATTATCCGCTCTAGGCATATGACCTCACGAGTTTGAAATGCGTCACCAGGGTCTAAGGCTTGTTAAATTATATACCCAACATCCCCTCGTGTGTTTTGACGATGTAGGACTCCGTCTAAAGTCTAGGGTGTTATAGAAACCTGGCCGCAAAACTATAACAATCCAACCAGTCATTTTGCTTTCTATATTTCCTTTTCCCTATTTAAGACTCTGCGTATCTTCTTTTACTGTTTTATACCTTGCGGGGATGGTTGGTTTGTTTTTGGAAGAGTTCGAGTTGTAATCAAAAGACTTAGTTCCTTAATAGTGGCCTAAGGTGGCAAGTTTGACTTGATCAACACTTTGAGTATACGACCTCATAATCGGGATTTGATGGTTCCAATAGGTTCGTATGATGATTTTGGACTTGGGAATGTATTTGGGTTGAGTTTTAGATGATCCGGAAGCATTTCGACGCTTAATGTTGAAAGTTGGCACCTTGAAGGTTTTCAAGTTCTTTAAATTTGGTTTGAAGTAGTTTTTGGTGTTATTGATATCCGTTTGGGTTTTCGAGATTGGAAATAGGTTCTTATGGTGATTTATGACTTGTACGCAAAATTTGGCGTCATTTTGTGTTATCTAAATATGATTCATCGCATTTGGAGCTAGTTGAAGAAGTTTGAAGTTTATAAGTTGATTGATTTGGTTTTAGGGTGCGATTATTACTTACATTGTTGTTTTATGTCTTTTGAGGCTTCGAGCATGTACGTATTATGTTTATGGGCTTTTTGGTGCATTTTGATGGGGTCCCAGGTGTCTCGGGTGTGTTTTAGACCACCTGGAGCTAGGTCTAAAATTGCATAAATGATTGTTCTGGTTTCCTTCTTCGTGATTAAGGAGGTGGTGTTGCATTCACGATGAAGGAATTCGGGGATAGGCATTTTTTCTCTTTGCGTTTGCGATCACTTGGTCGTGTGCAAAAAGGTTGAAGACATGTGGCCTTTGCGTTCGCAAAGCTTGGGGTGGGCTAGCCTTCGCGATCACGAGGACCTGGTCGCATTAGCGAAGGGATTTTTCTAAGCCTTGGAATTTTTGCCTTCGCGATCGCGTGGCCCTTTTGGCGATCGCGAAGAAGGGCCCACTAGACGAAACATGTTTTAAATCGGGACTTATGCTCAATTTCTCTCATTTTCACATTAGGTTGGCTGATTTTGGAGATCTTGGAGAGGGATTTTTTATCTAGCATTTTAAGGTATGTAATTTCTATCCAATGTAAGTTTAATACATAGATTATGGGTAGAATTTAACATGTAAATTGTGAATATTTTAGGACTTTGTTGAAAAACCTAGATTTTGTTAAAGATCTTCAAATATTGAACCAGATAAAATTCCGCTTGATTGGCTCACATGTATGAATATTAGACCACAAAAAAGACTATGGAATTGAGTATATAGTGTATATTTTAGTTCGTAAGGTTATGGGTAATATTTATCTACAAAAATTTCTGGAATCCGGGCACGTGGGCCTGGGGTGACTTTTAGAAATTTTCCGAATTGGGTTGGGTGATTACTCTAATGGTTAAATTATGAACTTTTGAGTATATATTAATTAGTTTGTACGAGTTTTGACTAGTGTTGGGTTGGTTGGTGTTATTTTGAGGCTATGAGTGTGGTTGGAGGGCCGAAAAGAGGTCTTGGGAGGAGGTAAGTCTCTTGCCTAACCTTGTAAGAGGGAATTAATCCCATAGGTGTTTAAATTATTATTTGTTAATAAATGCAGGTGTTACGTGCGTACAAAGTGACGAGAGTCTGTACATAGCTAAAATCATGTTATGCCCGGGTAGACACAGAACTTTATTATGCAATACTTGTGCTATTTGAACCCAACTTGTTAGTTTAATTACTTGTATTAATAAGCGAAACTTGATTAGAGATTATGTTAGACCGAGCTTCGTCACTTTGAGTTTTGGAAAAATATTTGATTATTGATAGAAAGTTTATGTTCCTTTATGTTCTTATCTTGGTGTTGTAAATGTATGTTCCGTAGTCCGAAGAGTTTCCCAATTCCTGTGATCGGGCTGAACACCTCAGAAATATATTTATATAATGATATGCATCCATGGATCGGGTTGTATGAACCAGTTAGAACTTGTGCGTGATGTCACTAGGAGTCTGATTATACTCGATATTTCCTTCATGACTTGAGAAATTTATAATTACTTGATGGTCCTTATTTTTTGAAATCGACATATGATATTTGGGGGATTTTAATTGATATTTTGTTAAAGAATCAATCGTTTACTGCTTCTTATTCTATTGTTACTGTTGTATTCCATGCCTATTCATATTTCTTGCACTTTTATATATATATTGACCACTAGTAAGTGTCGATATCGACTCCTCGTCATTACTTCTTCGATGTTAGACTAGATACGTACTGGGTACGCGTTGTTTTACGTACTCACGCTACACTTCTGCACAGATTGTGCAGGTACTGAGGCAGGTATATCTGGTGTTCGTTCAGGCGCGCATCCGCATTATCCGAAGGCCTAGTGTGAGATACTTTCCATGCTCTGTTCGGAAGCACCACGAGCCTCCTCTTGTTGTATTCGTTTCTTCTGACTACTTTACTTTAGACAGTAGTTGTAGGGATTTTTGTATATTCCACTAGATTTCTCGTGCACTTGTGACACCGAATTTTGAAAAAATGTTCTAGTAGATATTCATGGTTTTGTCTATTGATATTACTAATTCACTCTCATATTTTATTTTATGTTTTATATCACCATGACCTTTTTATACTTGGTTTCTCTATTAAATAAAAATTCTTGATTTTAAAAATAATAAAGTGTATAATTAAATGGATAGTTCACCGTTGTCTTGCCTAACAGTGACGTTGGGTGCCATCACGACCTATAGTAAAAATTGGGTCGTGACAGGTAGGTATCAGAGCACTAGGTTCACATAGGTCTCACATGTCATGAGCAGGCCTAATAGAGTCTTGCAGATCGGTGCGGAGACGTCCGTACTTATCTTCGAGAGGCTATAGGATGTTAGGAAACTTCTCTTTCTTCATCTCCAATTGTGCAGTTGATGTTGTGCTAAGTATATTTCTCTTATTCTCTCATAGATGGTGAGATAGCGCGTGGCAGATGTACTCGGTGATAGAGGAGTTGCTACCATGTTGCTAGAGGTCGAGGAAGAGGCCGAGAAGGACTCCAGCTCCTGTTAGAGGACGAGATCATCCTAGATTTGCTACCGTTGTACCACTAGTAGATCTAGTGGATGATCCTTTTGTTGAGGAGCAGGATGAGGCACCTTCAACTGAGCCGGCCTCAGCAAATTTCATTACTGTATCGGGATTTCAGGAGGTCATGAGCCGTATATTGCGGTTCATGGATTCTATGACACATGATGGTTTATTTCCAACAGACCACCCATATCTCAGGTGGGAGGGGGAGCACAGACCCCCAGCGCTCAGACCCTAGGTTCACTACCTGCTAGCGGGCCAAGAAAGTTGCGGCGTTTATGCCAGATCCCAGACCAGCCGTGACCATTGAACAGCAGATGTGGCTGGACAGATAGACCAGGCTTCATTCAACTGTCTTTGGCGGTGAGCGACATAAGGATCCACATACCTTTATTGATCATTGCAGGGACAAGGTGCACAACATGGGAGTACTGGAGTCCAACGATGTGGACTTCACCACATTTTAGTTGGAGGGTAGAGCCCGTAGGTGGTGGCAGTACTATATTTGTAATAGGCCAGTAGGTTCACCTCTCTTGACTTGGGACTAATTCAAACACCTCTTTTTGGAGAGGTATATTCCAATCTCTCAGAGGGAAGAGTTACGGGGTCAGTTCGAGCGGCTCCAACAGAATTAGATGTCTATGACCGATTATGAGGCAAGATTCTCCGAGTTGTCTCGCCATGCACTTATGATACTCCCCATGGATTCAGAGAAAGTGTAGAGGTTTATTGCAGGCTAACATTATGGTATCCAGGTTAGCATGCACGAGAGGTTAAGATGGAGACTCCTTACGCGTAGGTTGTGGAGATAGCTTGGAGGATTGAGGGTATCCAAAGTCAGGGTCGACTGTATACGGCGGGGGAGAAGAGTCCTTGGAATTCTAGAGGATTCAGTGGTTCCCCGTTTGGGGGAAGAGGTCAGTTCATGAGGGGTCAGTCAAGCAGGCCCACATATTCAACACCATCGTATATTCAGAGTTTCCCGGTGCGGCCCTGCTTCAGCGCCTTACGGAGAGCTCCTACCGTCCACCGACCATTCAGGGATCATCCAGTGGGTATTTGGGTTATTAGGGTCAGACCTAGGGCCAGTCGTCTTCCACACCAAGAGGTGGCTACGAGTGTGGGGAGCTTGGTCATATTAGGAGATTTGCCCCAGGCTTCGAGGCAAGGAAGTAAAGTAGGGTCATCAACCCATGATCACCGCACCAGCTGCTACACCGCCTGTCCAGTCAGATAGAGATGGTGGGCAGGTGGGTAGGGGTCGCCCTAGAGGTGAAGGCCAGCCAGGTGGCACTCTGGTTAGGTTCTATGCTTTTCCAGCCAGACTAGATGCAGTAGCCTCAAATGTCGTGGTTACAGGTATTATTTCTGTTTGTTGTAGGGATGATTCGATATTATTTGATCCAGCGTCTACATATTCATATGTGTGTTCTCTATGTGCTCCTTATCTGGATGTCTCTCGTGAGTCCTTGGGTGTTCATGTATATGTGTCCATGCCAACAGGTGATTTTGTTGTTGTGGATCGGGCTACAGGTCCTGTGTAGTGACTTTCTATGACTATGAGACTAGAGTTGATCTTTTGTTACTTGATATGACCAACTTTGAGTTCATCCTGGCCATAGACTAGTTGTCTCTGTACCATGCCATTCTTGACTGCCATGCCAAGACTATAACTTTGGCGATGCCAGAGTTGCCGAGATTGGAGTGGAGGGGTTAATCTATCAGTACATATAGCCGGGTCATATCTTTCTTGAAGGCTCGACACATGGTCGAGAAGGGTTATTTGGCCTATCTAGCTTATGATCAGAATACCGCTACAGAGACTCCCATGATTGATCGTGATATCGATTTCAGTATTGATTTGGTGCCAGGCACCCAACCTATCTCTATTCTACCGTATCGCATGGCTCTGAAGGAGTTAAAGAAGTTGAAGGAATAGCTTGAGGGGTTGCTCTTGAAGGGGTTCATCAGGCTGAGTGTGTTGCCTTGGGGTGCACCAGTATTGTTTAGGAAGAGGAAGGATGGGAGTATGTATATGTGAATTGAATAGCGTCAGTTGAACAAAGTTACCACTACGAACAAGTACTCGTTGCCATGCATCGATGATTTGTCTAACCAGCTACAGGGTGCCAAGGTGTTCTCTTAGATTGACTTGAGGTCTGGGTATCACAATCCAAAGATTCGTGATTCGGATGTTTCGAAGATGATTTTCGGACTAGATACAGGCACTATGAGTTTTTAGTGATGTCCTTCGGCTTGACTAACGCCCCGACGACATTTATGGATTTGATGAATTAGGTGTTCAGGCCATATCTTGACTCATTTGTCGTTGTCTTCATTGATTACATATTTTTCTACTCGCGTAGTATGGAGGAGCATCAACAGCATTTGAGAGTTGTGCTTCAGACCTTGTGGGAATAGAATCTATATGATAAGTTCTCCAAGTGAGAGTTCTGGTTAGATTTCGTGGCTTTCTTGGGGCATATCGTATCAGGTGAGGGCATTAAGGTACCAAGGAAGATTGAGGTAGTTTGGAGTTGGACTCGTCCTACCACAGTGAACGAGATCATGAGTTTTCATTCATAATATCAAAATAAACTAACCCTAAAATGAGATCCCTAAGGACTATTTATACCAGGGAACACGAAATGAAAAATAGTACTCAATTGTTGGCGAAATTATACATGTAGTTGAATTGTTATGAAAGTAGACTCCAATTTAAAATCTAAATTTCTTGATGGATATCTTGATTGTATCAGATACACATGGTTTTCTTGAGGCGTGCCACCGTATCCTCCGTATTATGGGCATTGTGGAGTCGAGTGGGGTTGTTTTCACCACATTCCAGCTTAAGGGAGTGGCTTATCAGTGGTGACAAGCGTACGAGTATGGTAGCACATCAGAGGCAGCTTCACTCACATGGGCTCAGTTCTTAGTGATGTTCATGAGAGAGTTTGTTCCCTAGAGTCTCCAAGATTCAAGGCGCGCAGAGTTTGAGCAGTTGCGGTAGGGTGCTATGACTGTATCAAAGTATGGTATCAGGTTTAGCGAGTTGTCCATACATGCACCAGCTTTAGTATCCACAGTCAGGGAGCGAGTCTGTCGATTTATCGAGGGGCTTAACCACGATATTAGATTCAGCATGGCTTGAGAGTTGGAGACTGATATCCCATACCAGCAGGTTATGTAGCTCGCTCGGAGATTGGAGGGTATGTAGGGACGAGAGAGAGAGGAGAGGGAGGCTAAGAGGCCTCGAGATTCTGGCACATATAGTGGTGCTCGTGCCCTAGTTTCAGCCTATCATGGTAGAGGTTATGTGAGCCTTCTTATTCATTTAGCACTTCAAGCTTCCAACGGTATTCCAGCTACTCCCAGGTCTCAGGTTGCCTATCATGAACCACCATAATCTAGTGCACCTCCTGCATGGGGTGCTTTTAGCGGACAGTATAGCCGACGGGGATCGAGCCAGCTTCAGCAGTCACATCCTTCAAGAGATTGTTTTGAGTGTGGTGATACTCATCATATGGTGAGGGACTTCCCCAGACTCAGGAGGGGTGAACCTCCATAGATTACTCAGACTCCACACATTCCATAGGGTCCTCAGGCTTCTCAGACCGTGGTTATTACAGTTTCCACTCTACCTGCACTGCCAACTAGAGGTCGAGGTAGGGCGGGTAGGGGTCGCTCTAGAGGGGGAGGCCAGGCTAGATGTTATGTTCTTCCGACTAGGACGGAGGCGGTTGCATCGAACTCAGTTATCACATATATTGTTCAAGTTTGTCAAAGAGATGCATCAGTTTTATTTGATCCAGACTCCATCTATTCCTATGTATCATCTTACTTTGCTTTATATTTGGGTATATCCCGTGATTCCTTGAGTTACGCTGTCTATGTGTCCACACTAGTGGGAGATTCCATTATTGTTGACCGTGTGTATCTGTCGCGTTTAGTTGTTCTTGGTGGTTTTGAGACCAGAATGGATCTATTGTTGCTCAGTATGGTAGATTTTGACGTTATCTTGGTCATGGAATGGTTGCCGCCTTATTATGCTATTCTTGATTGTCACACCAAGAAGGTGATGTTGGCTATGCCAAGTTTCCCGCGGTTGGATTGGAAGGGAACCTTAAATTATGTTCCTATCAAGGTGGTGTCCTTCCTTAAGGCACAACATATGGTTGGAAAAGGATATGATGCGTATCTATCTTATGTGAGGGATGTCAGTATGGATACTCCTACCGTTGAGTCAGTTCCGATAGTGAGAGACTATCCAGATGTATTTCTGGCAGATCTTTTGGGCACGCCGCCCGATAGGGATATCGATTTTGGTATTGATTTATTGCCCGGGACTCATCCCATTTCTATTCCACCATATCGTGTGGCCCCAGCGGAGCTGAAAGAGTTAAAGGAGAAATTGCAAGAGTTGCTTGATAAGGGCTTCATTCGGCCCAGTGTCTCACCTTGGGGTGCTCCAGTCTTGTTTGTAACGAAAAAGGATGGTTTTATGCGCATGTGTATTTATTATCGACAGTTGAACAAAGTTACAGTGAAGAACATGTATCCATTGCCACGCATTGATGACCTATTTGATCAGCTACCGGGTGCCAAAGTGTTCTCAAAGATTGATTTATGGTCAGGTTATAATCAGTTGAAGATTCGGGATGCGGATATTTTGAAGACTGCCTTCAGGACTCTGTATGGTCATTACGAGTTCCTTGTGATACCATTTGAGCTGACAACGCCCCAGCAACATTCATGCACTTAATGAACAATGTATTCCAGCCATATCTTGACGCATTTGTCATTGTATTTATTGACGACATCTTGGTGTACTCTCGAACCCGGGTGGATCGTGAGTAGCACTTGAGGACTGAGCTCCAGACCTTAAGTTGTATGAAAAATTTTCAAAGTGTGAATTCTGGCTTGATTCGCTGCCGTTTTATGGTCATGTAGTGTCGAGTGGGGGGATCAAGGTAGATCCGAAGAAGATTGAAGTAGTGCAGAGTTGGCCCAGATCGTCTTCAGATACTGAGATCTAGAGTTTTCTTGGGTTGGCAAGGTATTATCGTCGATTCGTAGAGGGTTTGTCATCTATTGCTTCTCCTAACACAAGATTGACCCAGAAGGGTGCTCCATTCAGATGGATGGAAGAGTGTGAGGAGATCTTTCAAAGGCTCAAGACTCCTTTGACTACAACCCCAGTATTGGTGTTGCCTACGGGTATCGACTCTTACTGTGATGCGTCGCATATTGGCCTTGACGTGGTGTTGATGCAAGATGTTAGGGTTATTGCCTACGCGTCTAGAGAATTAAAGGTACATGAGAAGAATTATCTTGTTCACGACCTTGAGTTAGCAGCTATTGTTCATGCCTTGAATATTTTGTGACACTATTTGTACGGTGTCCCTTGTGAGGTCTATACCGACCACCGGATTCTACAACATATGTTCAACAGAAGGATTTTAACTTGTGGCAGTAGATATGGTTAGAGTTTCTTAAGGACTATGATATCACCATTCTATATCATCCCGGGAAGACCAATGTGGTGGTCGATGCCTTGAGTTGTAAGGGGGAGAGCTTGGGTAGTTTAGCATATCTATCGGCAGCGGAGATTCCTTTAGCAATGGATTCAGGCCTTGACCAACATGTTTGTTAGATTGTATGTTTTGGAGCCGAGTCAAGTTTTGGCTTGTGTGGTCTCTCGTTCTCCTATTTATGATCATATTAGAGAGCTTCAATATGACGACCCCATTTGCTTGTCCTCAAGGACACAGTTCAACACGGCGATGCCAGGGAGGTCACTATTGGGGATGACGCTCTGTTACGGATGCGGGGCAGGCTATGTGTGCCCAATGTGGATGGTTTGCCTGAGTTGATTCTTTAGGAGGCCCACAGTTTGGGCACTCCATTCATTTGGGTGCCGCTAAGATGTGTCAAGACTTAAGGCAACACTATTGGTGGAGGAAGATGGAGAAAGACATAGTGGAGTATGTAGCCCGGTGCCTTAATTGTCAACAGGTGAAGTATGAGCATCAACGGCCAGGTGGATTGCTTCAGAGGCTTGAGATTCCAGAGTGGAAATGGGAGCTGATTACCATAGATTTTGTTATTGGGCTCTCACGGACTCAGAAGAAGTTAGATGCAGTTAGGTGATTGTGGATATGTTGACCAAACAGCTCATTTCATTCCAGCGGTGACTACTTATTCTTCAGAGTAGCTGGCTCAGGTCTATATTCGCAAGATTGTCCAACTTCATGGCATGCCAGTATCTATCATATCAAACTAGAGTACGCAATTTACATTGCGGTTCTAGAAGGCCGTGCAGTGTGAGTTAGGCACATGGGTTGAGTTGAGCACAACATTCCATCCTCAGATGGACGGATAGTCAAATCGCACTATTCAGATATTGGAGGATATGCTTCAAGTATGTGTGATGGAGTACAGAGGTTCTTGGGATCAGTTCTTGCCACTTGCAGAGTATGCCTACAACAACAACTACCAATTGAGAATTCAGATGGCTCCGTATGAGGCCTTGTATGGGAGGGGATGTCGGTCTCTGGTTGGTTTGAGATGAGAGAGGATAGGCTATTAGTTACATACTTGGTTCAGGATGCTTTGGAAAAGGTTAAATTAATTCAAGATCGGCTACGCACAACCCAATCTAGATAGAAGAGTTATGCGGATTGGAAGGTTCACGATGTTGCATTCATGGTTGGGGAGCGGGTCTTACTCTCGTTTTCACCCATGAAGGGTGTTATGCGGTTTTTGAAGAAGGGCAAGTTGAGCCCTAGGTACATCGGACCTTTTGAGAATCTCAAGAGGATTGGAGAGGTGGCCTACAATCATGCATTTCCACCTAGTCTAGCTACAGTTCATCCAGTAATCCATTTTTCTATGCTACGAAAGTATCACGATGATCCGTCTCATGTGTTAGATTTCAGCTCAGTCCAGTTGGACAAGTATTTGTATTATGTTGAGGAGCCAATGGCCATTTTGGACATGTAGGTCCGAAGATTGAGGTCGAAGAACATTGATTCAGTGAAGGTTCATCAGAGGGGTCAACCAGTTGAGGAGGAAACTTAGGAGACCGAGCATGATATGCGTAGCCGTTATCCTCATCTTTTCACCACATCAGGTATGTCTCTATACTCGTTCGAGGACGAACGTTTGTTTTACGAGGGGAGGATATAATGACTCGGCCGGTCATTTTGAGTATTTTAGCCTTGATCCCCTATTTATTGCCTCTCTTATGTTTTATTATGGTGACATGACTTGCCGGGGGTGTTTGGTTTTGGTTTCGGGTGAGTTTCGTAGTGAAAAGGGACATATAGTCCCTAAGTGGGAGCTTTAAGAATGAAAAAGTTGGCCGTAGTTTGACTTTTGTGTAGACGACTTTGGAATTGAGTTTTGACGGTTCAATAACCCTGTATGGTGATTTTGGACTTAGGACTGTGTCCGAAATTTGATTTGGAGGTCTGTAGGTCATTTCAGCTTCAATTGGCGAAAGTTAGAAATTTGAAGGTTTGGAAGGTTGGAAAGATTGACCGGTAGTTGACTTTATTGATATCCGGGCCGGATTCCGATTTTGCAAGTTGGAATAGGTCCATCATGTCATTTATGACTTATGTGCAAAATTTGAATTCAGTTGGAGTTGTTTTGGTATAAATCGACATTAGTTTTTGAATTTGGAAGTTCATGACGAGCTCGAAACACACACCTAAATTATGTCGCTAATAAAATATAGTATAGTATATTATTGTATCCATAGGGATTTGATTTAAATAGTATTCTTGTAGTTTCTAGCTTGGTTGCTATCCAAGATAATCCACAATTGATATTTCTATAATTTCTAACTACAATTAACTAATAATCTAACATATTGACTAATGAATATCGCAACAAATGTAAGCAAGGAAGTCATCAATGGGAGAAAATAGGGGTTGATAGGATAGGTGCAAGATAAATATTCGGGATCTAACTCTAGATAATTCACTTCTAACGTTCAAGTGAGTCTCTTGAATTCACTCAATTATTAGTTCAAACGTTAGGCAAAAACTCCTCTCTAGATTAAGGCTTAACCTCACAAGATGAACCAATTTAAGCACGTGAAGATATGCAAGAATGCGTAGTGGATTGGTCTTTAGGAGAACCTCTCTCGATTATCCTCCTAATTAGGTTTAACCAATGATTCAACTAGCCTCTGTCGATTACTAAGAAGAATTAATGAACTCAACCAACAATATAATGCAAGGATATCACAAGTTATGCCTCTCTCGATAACATGAACAAGTGAATATAGATGCAACAATTAAATCATCCAAACACTTCAATACATAAAAATAAAGTTATAATCCACAAACAATCATCAATACACTAAATCCATCAAACCCTAAAGAGAACTACTCCATAGATATGGAGCAATTCATCACAACTAAAATTAACATATAGGAAAACATAAATTCAATAACTCGGGTCTTGAGTGAGGAAGGAATGATGAAATCCTTGTGCTCGTGTTCTTCCAACTCTTCCTTAGCCTCCTTAAGTCGAATATGTGTCAAAAGTCCAGAAAATAACGTTTTCAATATATTTATACCAAGTAGGTTCGGGCCCATATAAAACCACCTTCTCCTAGCCAAAAATGTATTTTCCCTCTTTACACATTGCACAGGCGCGCCGCATGCGGCGACGCGCCATGCGGGGAATTAGTGAGGAAATCCAGAGAGCTAATTTTTATAGGCAGCAGAGATCTGTACAGCCGCGGTGCCCCACGCACCGCGGCAGTGAGGATTTCTCAAAGTACGGATTTTTCGTGCGTTTTGACGTCCAGACTTGGTCCTCGACCCCCAAACACGATCCCGACCTAATCTCTTGGGCTTTTACTTAGACTACAAAGCTCCAAATACCTCAAATTCATTCCATAACATCTACATATCTTAGAATCACTCCTACAAGGCATAAAACACACAATAAGTGCAAAACACTATCAATTAAAGCTCAAACATGAATAAAGTACGGTAAATGAGAGCGCAACAAGCGGCTAAAATACGCCATTATATCCTACCATCAACACCCCACACTTAAACCATTGCTCCTCCTTGAGCAATCAAACTACACTTCATATAGAAACGACCTTTTTTTCAACAACCCTAATAACTCATCACACCAAGAATATTTAAAATAGACTAAGCACAATACCATAACATTCTCGCCTCAAGATTTGACTCAAAAGCACTACATATTTTTCACAACCTGCTCACTTACTCTAACACAGAGGTCAACTACATTACCTTTCCTTCATGAATCAAGTTCCCTCATACAACAATAGAGAGTAGTTCCCCACACAATAAATTTTTAAAATAATTATGAACTCAAAATAGAAAGAATTCACTCACTCAAAAGTACCATTCATATGCCAAAAAAGATGCACCATAGGCTTGCCCATTGTGTACTGCTCTACTAATTGAGCTCATTTAGTCAAGGATCAAACATGACTTCATTTTGTTGCAATGTAGGCTGCAGGATGGATAGGAAATATTTAGATATAAGAGTGACTATACCTCCCTAAGCACTTTAATATATAGAATTAACCATTCAAAACCCAATACTTATGTCAAACCATAAATCCACCTTCACATCAATATATATTAACTCCGTACTTCTTTAAGCACAATTACATCAAGTAACCATTATCAAGGAATATTTTTCACAATCATATACTTAACGTTTTTTCCTTTCTTTTTTTCAATTCATATGGCTCTTACTGTTTCAAAACATTACACCTTTCTCCTTATTTCAATAGTTCCACTCAAAAGCCAAACCAGCCAATCCACACTTCAACTTTTACGAAGTTCCTAACAATTTCAAGTGCTCACGAGAGGTACAAGGTTCAAATAAATGGTCAATTCAAACAAATGGGTAAGGCTTGTAATGTGACTGCCAAAGAAACCGGATTACAGACTCAACAGGGTTAACTAAGGTACATAACAATTAGGTGAGTAAAAGCATATAACTGGCTCAACAATTAGATTCCTATATCACTTCCAAGACTGAACAATACTACTATTTTACTTTGCAAACACGCGGGGCAAGTTCTAGACATCAAATGCAATGCACACAATACACAAAACCTCACACACACATGGCACATAACTCACTCAGGATTGGACTCATCAAGACACTCTAGTCAAAGCAGTTAAGCAAAGTTAAGATCATCCCATTTAAGGTGCTTATACAAGAGTCAAAAACTGATCCTAAGCGTCACAACTAAAGCACTCACTATTCTCAAGGTATAATAAAGTTAAGAGACATTGTCTTTAATTCAAATCACAGCACAATATTTCCTACCACTAATAAAAATAAAACTAACTACATCCGGTTCAAACAAAACCCTTAGAAATGAACCGCGTCACAAAGAAAAACCGAGGAATTATTACACTACCTAACAAAAGAAAATCTTTTTGTCTTTTTCTTTCGACTTTAATCCCTTAAGAAACTTGTTAATGATATCCATCGTCGGGAAAAATCAAAAATTTTCAAATATAAATTTTTTAAACTAACACATAAACATACATACAACATATCTCTCACCCCATACTTTAAGTTGTGGAATGTCCCCACGACACACAATTAAAAAGTATAAGGTAAAGGAAACTTCCTTGAACATCTAGTCGGGGTCTGAGTCGAAGTCGGGCTCCATTCCTCGCGCCCGAACTAATGCACACATCCATGCAGACAACTTCTTCTCAGCCTTCTTGGGGGTACACCCCACACTTATCTTTCTCACTCAGTGCAACCTTCTCTTTTGAGCCCTTCACTTTCCACTCAACACTTGCAGCTGGTTTTTCCTTTTGTGCTCCCTTTTCTACATTCATCTCAAAGGTCACAGTCTCCTTACCCACTCTAAGCATGAGTTTCCTCTCGTGTATATACAATATTGCTCTACCCGTTGCTAAGAATATTCCTAGGATGAGGGGCACCTCTTTGTTCTCCTCCATATTCACCACTATAAAGTCAACAGTAAATATGAACTTATCCATCCGAACTAATACATCTTCCACTATCCTCTCGGGTATTAAAGTCGTTTGGTCTACCAGCTGCAACGATATTGGTTCAGACCTTATCTCTCCAATCTTCTTCTTTAGTTTCCTGTAAATAGATAGAGGCATTAAATTAATTGAGGCACCAGAATCACATAATGGTTATCAAAATGAATAGTTCCTACATAGAAAGGTATAGTAAAACTCCCTGGATCTCCACACGTTTTTGGGAGTTTATTTTGCAATATTGTGCTGCAATGATGTGTAAGCTTGACCATTGAGGTCCTCAATCTTCCTCTTCTTTGTAAGGATCTCCTTCAAGAATTTGGCGTAAGAAGGCATTTGTGATAGTACTTCTGTGAATGGTAAGTTTACATGAACCTATTTCAGCACATCCAAAAATCTCCCAAACTGCTTGTCCATCTTTTATCTATATCACTTTTGAGGGAAAGGTAAAGCAGGCATATGCTCGCTCTCATCATGTTCCTCCCTTCTTGATTTTTCTTCCTTCTTATTCTTCTTCTTCTCAGTTTTCACTGGGCCTTTCTTCTTTTTATCAACATCTTTCTTCAGTTGTTCCCCACTTCCTTTTTCAAGTTTCACATCATTTTGGATCGGGGTGGGATCTTTCAACACTTCCCCACTTCTCAGAGTTATAACATTCACTATTTCTTTAAGATTTCTCTTAGTATTAGTGGGAGAGTTCATGGAGCCCTCTCAGATAATATCTTTGCAATCTGTCCCACTTGTCTCTCCAGGTTTCAAAAACTAGTGCCCAGTTCCTTGACAGTTGCTCCATGGGCGTCCATCCTCTCATCTATATTGATAATGAAAGCCTTCATTAGATCCTCCAGACCAGGCTGAATGGGCTGTTGAGACTGATATTGTTGCCTCTGTTGATTTTGATATGTTGGAACTCCTTGAATCTGGGGTCTAGAGTTATTTTGTTGCCAAGCATTCGCAGTACCTCCAGATGAACTCCATGAAAAACTGGGGTGTCTCTGACCCATTACATTATAATTTCCCACAGCATTCACTTCCTCAGTTAAGGCTTGACACTCATGAGTAGAGTGTCCTCTTCCACATATATCACAAGCTGCGTGAGGCTAATTTTGTATCGAGGCTAAGGTCAGCTTTTGTATTTATTTAGCCATAGCATCAAGCTATACCTGCACAGATGTAGTAGCATCAACTTGGTGAACACCAATTGATCTTCTTCTTTCAGCACTTTTAGCAGGCCACTGATTTGCAGCTTTAGATAACTCATCAAGAATTATAACTATCTCCTCTGGAATCTTCTTCATCAAAGGGTCTCCAACTGCATTGCTCAATGTTCTACGTGAGGCCGGTGTCAATCCTTCCCAAAAATCCTCGAGTTGCATCCAGAGTTTAATTTCACTATGTTGACACTTTCGAACAATCTCCTTAAACCTCTCCCATGCTTCAAAAACCGTCTCAGTCTCTTTCTGGAAGAAGTGTTATGGGATTCTCTTCTAATCTTGCCCGTCTTAGCTGAGGAGAAATATTTATTAAGGAATTTTCTGGTCATCTCTTCCCGTTCTGATTGATCGACTGGAAAACTCTGAAGCTACTCCTTAGAATCATCTTTAAGTGAAAAAGGAAATGCCCTTAAGTACACTACATCTTGTGACAACCCATTGTATCAAAAGGTGTTCATAATCTCCTCGAAGTTCATTAGATGAGTGTTTGTATTTTCGTTCGGCTTCTCTCTGAAAACACAACAATTCTGAAGGGTTTGAATCAACCCTTGCTTCAATTTGAAATTGTTAGCTGCAATTGGAGGTGGTCTCATACTTGATAATCCTGGTTACAGACCGGTCTAATGTAATCGCTTAGTGGTCTCCCAGGCATAGGAGCTATATTTCCGAACTGGTCAGCAGCCAAGGGTTGATTTTGAGAAATTCTTTAACCCTTCTCCTCTTCATAGATAATATGTGCATATCTAATAGCAGCTTCCTCAGCATACCATGCAACTTTTTCTCATTGTTGTGCTGCCTCCCTTGCAGACAAATCTACATTATCATCATTGTTTCCATCCATAGTTTCTTTGGATGAGGATTGCCCAACCTTTTCTGATGTCTTGGTGAGATTTGTTTCCTTCCTCAGTTGTCGTAGTTGTTTTTCTATCTCTGGCTTGTATGGTAGCACTTCTTTTGCAGAAGCTTGAGTCATGCACCAATCTAAACCTGTGACCTGCGCACAGTCAAAGAACACAAAAGAGAGAAAAAATAAAAATAAAAAATAAAAACAATTCCTGAATTATCACTACAACTATTTCAAATACTATTGATTGCCAATCCCCAATAATGGCGCCAAAATTTGATGAGCTCGAACACACACCTAAATTATGCTCGCTAATCAAATATAGTATAGTATAATATCGTATCCACGTGGATTGAATTTAAATAGTATTCTTGTAGTTTCTAGCTTGGTTGGTATCCAAGATAATCGACAATTGAGATTACTCTGATTTTAACTACAATTAACTATGAATCTAAAGCTATTGATTATGATAATCGCAACAAAGGTAAGAAGGGAAGTTGTAAATGGGAGAAAATAGGGGTTGATAGGATATGTGCAAGATAATTATTCGGGATCTAAATATAGATAATTCACTTCTAATGTTAAAGTGAGTTGCTCGAATTCATTCAATTATTAGTTCAAATTTTAGGCATAAACTCCTCTCTCGATTAAGTCTTAACCTTACAAGATGAACCAATTTAAGCACGTGAAGATATGCAAAAATGCATAGTGGATTGGTCTTTAAGAGAACCTCTCTCGATTATCCTCCCAATTAGGTTTATTCAATGATTCAACTAGCCTCTTTCGTTTACTAAGAAGAATTAATAAACTCAACCAACAATATAATGCAAAGATATCACAAGTTATGCATCTCTCGATTACGTGAACAAGTGAATATAGATGCAACAATTAAATCATCCAAAAACGCAATACATAGTCCACAAACAATCATCAATACACTAAATCCATCAAACCTTAAAGATAACAACTCCATAGATAGGGATCAATATATCACAAATAAAGTTAACGTATAGGAAAACAAAATTTGATCAAAACTCGGGTCTTGAGTGAGGAAGGAATGATGAAATCCTTGTGCTCGTATTATTCCAACTCCTCCATTGCCTCCTTAGGTCGAATATGTGTCAAAATTCCAAAAACTAACAATTTTCATGTATTTATACCAAGTAGGATCGGGCCTAGACGAAACCACATTCTCTTAGCCAAAATTGGATTTTCACTTGTAAACATTGCACAGGCGTGCTGCATGCGCCATGTGGGGGCATTAGTGGGGAAATCCAGAGAGCCAATTCTGACAAGCAGAAGAGATTTTTACAGTCGCGGCACCCCATGCGCTGCGGCAATGAGGATTTCATAGAGTACGGATTGTTCGTGCGTTTTGACGCCCAGACTTGGTCCTGGACCCCCAACATGATCCTAGCTTAATCCCTTAGGCTTTTACTCAGACTTCAAAGCTCCAAATAGCTCGAATTCATTACATAACATCTACATAGCTCGGAATCACTCCTACAAAGCATAAAACACACAATAAGTGCAAAAAACTATCAATTAAAGCTCAAACATGAATAAAGTGAAGTGAATTATAGTGCAATAAGCAACTAAAATACACAATTATAGCCTACCATCAGTTCATTGTTTCAATAGGCTCGAATTGGGTTGCGATTCGTAGAATCCATGTTTTTATGTGAGTTTTGACCTCGAATAGGTCCGTTATGTATTTTGGAACTTGTTGGTATGTTCGGACGGTGTTTTGGGGGCCCCGAGTGTGATTCAAATTGAATCTGGATCAAATATGGACTTGGTGCATTTCTGAAGCATTGTTGCTCCTGGTGCAATCGCACATGCGCATTTCGGGTCGTGGGTACGATGCCATAAGAGCGGACCTCAAGCCGCAGAAACGAGTATTGTCATGACCAGTTGGGACATCAGATGGAGCCACATTTCTGCAGAGGCAGACTCGTTGGTGTATGGGAGGGAGCTTAGAAGCGGAAAGCCTAGGGTCACAGAAGTGGGCATTTCCCGCAGAAGCGCTCCCATATCAGCAGAAACAGAAGCGCATGCGCATGTTAAGACCGCAGAAGTGGAGGATGGTGGGCTTGAGAACTGTACCTGTGATGGAAAATCCGCAGGTGCAGCTATGAGTTCGCAGATGCAAATTTTGATGGCCAGAAAAGGGCTTAAATTGGAGGGTTTGATTTCATTATTCATTTTTGGACCTAGAGAGCTCAGTGTGCGGCGATATTTTGAGATATTTTCAAGGAATTCATCGGGATAAGAGATTATAACTTGGTTTTGGTTATATTACATGAATCCATCATTATTTTTTCAATTTAATTAGTGATTTGAGTTGGAAATTTGGGGGAAAATTGTGAAACTTCTTAGGCTAAACTTTGGGAATTTGAAAGGTGATTTGAGGTCAGATTTGGGTAATTCTTGTATGGTTGTACTCGTTATCGAATGTGTCAGATTTTGTAATTTTGGTCGAGTTTTAAGACGCGGGCCCGGATTGACTTTTGAGTTGACTTTTTGTTTCTTTGTAAAGATCGTAAATCTTTTGTCTGAAATAGTTTCCTATAGTTTATATGTATGGTTGAAGGTGTTTTGGCTAGATTCGAGACATTCAGAGTTGGATAATCAAGGGAAAGGCTTACTAGTGGATTGCGTTGGTTTGTTTTGAGGTAAATGACTTGCCTAAACTTGTGTGGGGGAAATTACCCTTAGGATTTGGTGGTGTTGAGTTAATTGTGATATGTGAAAGTCATGTACGCAAGGTTACGAGTGTGTGCACAGAATAAATATGGTAATTTACCAGTTCTAGCTATGAAGATTCACTTCATGCCTTCAATTGAGTTATCACAATATGTTATACTCATCATCTTTAGCCTATTTTCACATGCTCACTTGTCTTGTCTCTTATTTGTTAACTGCTCTACATGTTTAGTTGAAGTTATTCTTTTCCTTCATTCCTTATTGTCACGACCCCAAATCCTAAGCCGGTCGTGATGGCGCCTATCATGGAACTAGGCTAACCAACCATTTCAGATTATCAATATATCCCATAAATTTCCCCAAAATTTAGCAGATTTTAAAAATATCATAAAGAAATAAAACAAATACACACTTCCCCAAAACCTGGACTCAACTGTCATGAGCATCCAAGACTGAAAATACAATGTACAACAGTGACTTGCTACAACAAAAGTCTGAGGTACAAAAGACCAAAAGAAACTATAATCTAAGGGAAGGAAAGGAGGTGAGCTGAGGACGCTGATCAACTACCTCAATCCTTGAACAACTCCAAGCTCTTCCGGAAATCAACTAGTGGGATGGTCTGGTACCTGGATCTGCAGACAGAGGTGCAGGGAGTAACGTGAGTACGCCAACTCAGTAAGTAATCAATGTAAATAGTAACTTGAGTATAGTGACGAGCCATTTAAATCATGTAAATCCATATAATGAATAACAGTGGAAATGAATAAATCAAGTTAGAAATCTACAATTCCGAATATTTCATAAAACTTCGGTTTCCATTTAAAAATCTCGTATGAAAACTTTTGTCCAACATTTATTATCAGAAGCTCAGTGTAAAGAAGAGTGAAAAACAACATTTTCATAAAATATAAGCCCCTCGGGCACAGTATCACTCACAATAAAGCCTCTCGGGAAAGCCTCTCAATCACTCGTGACTCCATTATTAGTATCTCATGCTCTCACTTAACAATCGTACTCAGTAAGTACCATGAACACACACAACTATTGCGGCGGTCAGCCCGCTCCACTACATTGATACATACATATATTTATTTATACTGCTGCAGCGTGCAGCCCGATCCGTATATATAACATATATTGTTGCGGCGTGCAGCCCGATCCATATAATAGTCGTTTGCGCTCACTAGGGGTGTACAACCTCTTAGAGGGGCTCCTTCAGCCCAAGCGTTATATCTGTTGCAGCGTGCAGCCCGATCCAATATGTATATTGTTGCGGCGTGCAGACCGATCCATATATAACATATATTGTTGCGGCGTGCAGCCCGATCCATATATATATAATCTATATTGCTGCAGCGTGCAGCCCGACCCACGTATAATATATAACACATGTATTGTTGCGGCGTGCAGCCCGATCCATATATATATAATCTATATTGCTGCAGCGTGCAGCCCGACCCACGTATAATATATAACACATGTATTGTTGCGGCGTGCAGCCCGTCCCATAACTATCCTCACATACTCGGCGCTCGGCCTGACACATATATACTACTGCGGCGTGCATCCCGATCCATAGCTATCCTCACATACTCGGCCCTCGGCCTGACTAAGTCACCCTCACAAGCTACTTGGGCAATTTATCTCGACTTACGGACTCAGCCCAAAATACTTTTCAGAGTTTTCAAAGATGTGTGATGACAGTGAAAATAACAAAAGTAGGAAACATTGACTGAGTTCACAATTTACTAACATGATAGTGGTAGAATAGTGTAAAATTACCCCCTGAGGGTCTAAACAGGTCGGCACAAGGCCCCAAACATGGCTCACAGCCCATAAACAAGTATAAACTTCTGAAAGACAGGATGTCGTAAGGTTTCAAATCGAATACGCGGCTTAATAGTCGCTATGGGACGTACCAAGTCACAATCCCTATCGGTGCACGCCCCCACGCTCGTCACCTAGCATGTGTGTCACCTTATTTATCAACACAATAACAAATAACAGGGTGTCATACTCTCAGGTTTAGAGTTACAATCGTTACTTACCTCAAAACAGCCCAAAAGTTACTCCGCGATGCGCTTGCCCCTCAAATTGTCTTCCAAATGCTCCGAATCTAACCAAAACCGGATTAGCATCATCAATATACGCTAACGGAACAAAACCAATCGAAAGATACAAATTTTGACACAATTCTCGAAATTCGGCCAAACCCAAGCCCCGGCCCACGTCTCAGAATTCGATAAAATTTACATCACTAGAATTCTCGACCTCCCACGATTCTATACATTCCAAGAACACTAAAATCGGACCACAATTGCCCATTCAATTCCTCAAAAGAAAATTCCAATCCATGCACCTAACCTCCCCAAATTTGGGTTTAATTTCAACAATTTTCCGGTTTAATTACTTAGAAAACAATATAGAAACGAGTTATGAAGTTGAAAACCTTACCTCCAAGTGAGCCCCTTTGATTTCTTTTTCAAACCCTCTCAAATATCTCTCAACTCGCTCAACAATGGAGGAAAAAATGAGCTAATCTCGCAAATAGGGTCTTTAAAACATTCTACCCAGCACTTAAAATCCCTTCAGTGCGATCGCGACTCCACCCACGCGATCGTGATGCACAGTCCAGACCACTATACGCCATCTCATACCAATACACGTGATCGCATAGAACAAATGACCATCCCACACACGCGCCTCAGAACCTCTATGCGATCGCACCACAGCCCACGCGATCGCACTGCTTCACCTGCTCAACCTATGCGATCGCAATCCCAACCACGCGATCGTATAGAACAAAAATACCTAGCCCAATATTTTACTCTACGCGATCGCGGATGATTCCACGCGATCGTAGTGAAGAATTCACTTCTGCTAAAACACCAGAAAATAGCAGACTTCTTAAGGCCAAAAAATGCCCGTTTGAGCATCCGAAATATACCCGAGGCCCCCGGGACCTCAACAAATCCTACCAACACACCCTATAACATCATTCAAACTTAGTCGAACCTTTGAAACACCAAAAACAACACGAAAACACCAAAATTACATCAAATTCATGCCTATGAACTTTGAAACTTCTAAATTTTGCCAATGATGCCGAAACCAACCAAAACACGTTCGATTGACCTGAAATTTTGCACACATATCCAAAATGACATTACAAACCTGCCCAACTTCCGAAATACCATTCCGACCCCCGATAGCCTATTTTCCACCACCGACCGGAAATTGCCAAAAACTAACTTTTGCCAATTCAAGCCTAATTCTACACCGGACATCAAAACTTCATTTCGAACACACTCCTAAGTCCCAAATCACCTTACGAAGCTATCCGAGCCATAAAATCCGCATTCCGGGGTCGTTCCCNTACGACCACTCCAAACCCAAACCATCCGACCCAACACAACCTAAACGGGCTAAGAAATATATGATAAATCAGAAATGGGGTAAACGGGGCTAATCTCACGAAATAACCAACCAGGTCGTTACATCCTCCCTCTCTTAAATAAATGTTCGTCCTCGAACGGGTCAAGAAACATACCTGGAGTCTCAAATAATAAGTGAGGATATCTGTCCCGCATCTCCCGCTCGGTCTCCCAGGTGGCATCCTCCACCGAATGCCCTCTCCACTAAACCTTCACTGAAGTTATATCCTTAGACCTCAACCGTCTGACCTGACGACCCAAAATAGCCACTAGCTCTACCTCATATGACATATCCCCCTAGAGCTGAACCGTGATGAAGACCAAAACATGAGATGGGTCACCAACATACTTCCGGAGCATCGAAACATGGAACACCAAATGAATACTCGACAAGCTGGGAGGCAAGGAAAGTCTATAAGCCACCTCCCTAATCCTCTGAAGCACCTCAAATGGCCCAATGAACCTGGGACTCAGCTTTCCCCTCTTCCCGAACTGCATAACACCCTTCAGGGGTGACACCTTCAGCAACACCTTATCCCCAACCATGAAAGACATATCTCGGACCTTCCGGTCCGCATAACTCTTCTGCCTAGACTGCGTCGTGCGAAGCCACTCTGAATCAACTTCGCCTTACTCAACACATCCTGAACCAAGTTTGTGCCCAATAGCCTAGCCTCGCCCGGCTCAAACCAACCAACCGGAGATCTGCACCTCCTACCATATAAAGCCTCATACAGAACCATCTGGATACTAGACTGATAACTATTATTATATGCAAACTCCGCGAGTGGAAGAACTAGTCCCATGAACCCCCAAAATCAACGACACAGGCACGCAACATATCCTCCAAAATCTGAATAGTACGCTCCGACTGCCCATCGGTCTGAGGATGAAACGTTGTGCTCAACTCGACCTGAGTACCCAAATCTCTCTGTACGGCTCTCCAAAACTGAGATGTGAATTGAGTACCTCTGTCAGAAATGATAGAAACTTGAACCCCATGCAATCAGACAATCTCCCTGATATAAATCTCAGCTAATCGCTCCGAAGAATAAGTAGTACCATCAGGAATGAAGTGCGCGAACTTGGTCAGTCGATCCACAATAACCCATATAGCATTAAACCTCCTCGAAGTCCGTGGGAGTCCATCTACGAAGTCCATGGTGATTCTCTCCCACTTCCACTCCGGAATATCAAATTTCTGAAGCAATCCACCTATCCTCTGGTGCTCATACTTGACCTGCTGACAGTTGAGACACCGAGCCATAAACTCAACAATATCTCTCTTCATCCACCTCCACCAATAATGTGTCTCAGATCCTGATACATCTTCGTGGAACCTGGATGGATGGAATACCGCGAACTGTGGGCCTCAGCTAGAATCAAATCTCGAAGCCCATCCACATTGGGCACGCAAATCTGACCCTGCATCCTCATGACCCCATCATCACCAATAACCACATCATAAAGAGAAGACTTGGATGCTACACGAGCCAATACCCGCGGAGTCTCTGATAGATCCAATCTCACCAACTGACCTGCTAAGGCCTGAATATCAAGTGCTAAAGGTTGCTCTGCTACTGGAAGGTAGGCTAAACTCTCTGCTCTGCGACTCAGGGCATCGGCCACTACATTGGCCTTCCCTGGATGATATAAGATAGTGAGGTCATAATCCTTGAGAAGCTCCAACCACCTCCTCTGACGCAAATTCAAATCCTTCTGCTTAAGAAGATGCTGCAAAACTACGGTGATCAGTGAAAATCTCACAATGCACTACATACAAATAATGACGCCAAATCTTCAAGGTGTGGACAATAGTTGCTAGCTCAAGATCGTGCACTGGATAATTCTTATCGTGCACCTTCAACTGTCTGGACACATAGGCAATCACCCTATCGTCCTGCATCAAAATCGCTCTAAGGCCAACTCTCGAGGCATCACAGTAAACTATATAAGAACCTGAACCCGTAGGCAAAATCAATACCGGAGCTGTAGTCAAAGCTGACTTAAGCTTCTGACATCTCTCCTCACACTCCTCATTCCACATGAACTGAGCACCCTTCTGGGTCAGTCTGGTCATTAGTGCTACAATAGATGAAAATCCGTCGACGAAACGACGATAGTACCCTGCGAAACCAAGGAAACTACGAATCCCAGTAGCTGATGACGGTCTAGGCCAACTCTGCACCGCCTCTAACTTCTTCGGATCAACCCGAATACCCTCACTGGACACCACGTGCCCCAAGAATGCTACTGAATCAAGCCAGAACTCACACTTCAAAAATTTTGCATACACTTTCTTCTCTCTCAAGGTCTGAAGCACAACTCTCAAATACTGCTCATGATCCTCCCGATATCGGGAATACACCAAGATATCGTCAATGAACATGATGATGAAAGAATCCAGATAAAGCCGGAATACACTGTGCATCAAGTGCATAAAGGTTGTTGGGGCATTCGTCAGCCCGAATGACATAACCAGAAACTCATAATGACCATATCTAGTCCCGAAAGCAGTCTTCGGGATGTTTGGCCCCCGAATCTTCAACTGATGATAGCCGGAACGCAAGTCAATCTTAGAAATACTCCGGCACCCTGCAACTAATCAAACAAGTCATCTATACGAGGAAAGGGATAAAGGTTCTTCACCATAACTCTATTCAGCTGCCGATAATAAATACACATACGCATAGAACCATCATTCTTCTTTACAAACAACACTGGTGCACCCCAAGGGGACACACTAGGCCGAATGAACCCCTTATCTAGGAGTTCCTGAAGTTGCTCCTTTAATTCTTTTAGTTCCGTTGGTTCCATACGATAAGGTGGAATAGAGATAGGCTGAGTGTCTGGCACCAGGTCAATACCAAAATCAATGTTCCTGTCAGGCGGCATGCCTAGCAGGTCTGCCGGAAACACGTCCGTAAAGTCACGGACCACAGGAACCGAATCAATAGCGGGAGTCTTACCACTGACATCCCTCACAAAATCCAGATATGATAAGCACCCCTTCTCAACCATACATTGAGCCTTCAGGTAGGAAATCACCCTGCTAGGAACATAATCAGAAGAACCTCTCCACTCAACCCTCGGACATCCGGGCATAGCTAAGCTCACGGTCTTAGCGTGACAATCAAGAACGGCATGACACGGAGATAACCAGTCCATACCCAATATCACATCAAAATCTACCATGCTGAGTAACAGTAGGTCCGCTCGGGTCTCCAGACCCCCAATAGATATCACACACGACCGATACACACGGTCCACAACAACAGTATCGCCCACCAGAGTCGACACATGAACAGATGTAACGAAAGACTCACGGGGCATATCCAGAAAATGGAAAAATATGAAGAAACATAGGAATATGTAGAACCATTGTCAAATAAATCCAAAGCATCTCGGCAATAGATTGAGACAACACCTGCGATCACTGCATCGGAAGCCATAGCATCTGGCTTGGCTGGAAAGGCATACATACGGGCCTGACCTCCACCTGCTCGACCTCCCCCTCTAGGGTGGCCTCTAGCTGACTGACTACCACTCCTGGCTGCCTGGGTGGGTGGTGAAGTAACTGGAGCTGAAGTCAAAGGCTGGCCCCTCAGCTGAGATGGACCTCCAAGAAGATGAGGACACTACCTCCTCATATGACCGTACTCTCCACGCTCATAACAGCTCCCTGGAGCTGGAGACTGGGACTGAAATAAACCCCTGGCACCAGAATGGCCACTAGGAGAACCATGCATAGAAGACCCCTGAACTGATGGTGCTCGAGCTGCACCCTGGGCTGGAAGGGCACCGAATGAAGAATGGCCTGGCTGAAAACCGCGGGGACCATGCCCCGAAGATGCACCACTATTGGTTGGGCAGCCTGACCGAGGAGGCCTGAATGAACGGCCCCTACCATGCTGAAACTGCCCCCTAGAAGGAGCACCACTAGAACCACCCGATCCATGAGGCCTCTTGGCCTCCCTCTCTTCCCGCTCTTGGCGGCGAACCGACTCAATATCTCGAGCAATATCAACAACCTGCTCGAATGTAGCATCTGATACTCTCTCCCAGGTCATGAAAAGGCGGAGCTGATAAGTAAGGCCATCTATAAACCTCCTAATCCTCTCCCTATCAGTAGGGACCAACTCGGTGGCATGACGAAC
This sequence comes from Nicotiana paniculata, assembly GCA_005239505.1. Classification (NCBI taxonomy): domain Eukaryota; kingdom Viridiplantae; phylum Streptophyta; class Magnoliopsida; order Solanales; family Solanaceae; genus Nicotiana; species Nicotiana paniculata. The sequence goes on from ML311137.1 coordinate 60,469, forward strand.
CAACTCCGAAAACTTCATCTCATACTGCGTCACTGATAGCTCCCCCTGACGCAGCTGCTCAAAATGCCTGCGTTGCTCCTCCCGGTGAGACTGGGGTACATACTTCTCCAAGAAGATAGTGGAGAATTGCTGCCACGTAAGGGGTGCTGAACCAACAGGCATACGCCTCTCAAAAGACTCCCACCAAGTGAAGGCAGCACCAGAGAACTGAAAAGTAGCAAATGAGACCCTACTGGTCTCCAAAATCCCAGCAGTACGCAGCATCCTATGGCACTTATCTAGAAAACTCCGGGCATCCTCGCCCTCGGCACCACTGAATGTCGGAGGTTGTAGTCTACTAAACCTCTCCAGCCTACGCTTCTCATCATCTAGCATAGCTGGGACCACGAAGTCCTGAACTGGAGGACCCGGATGGGCTGGAACCGCCCCCGGTGTCTGCTGACCCAGAGTAGCCTACTCAGGTGTCCGGGTAACTGGAGTCTGACTGCCTCCCCCGGCCTGAGAAGTAGCGGCAACTGCTTGAGAAAGGGTGGTACACACCGTCAAGATCTGGGCCAAGGTCTCCTAAAGACCTTGAATAACAATAGGCATTGTCGGTGCCTGAGCCTGTCTCGCTGGAGTATCTGTGGCGGGAACCTGATCCTGAACAATAGGGGGATCAACTGATACTGCCCTGGCTGCCGCACGGGCTGGCCCCCTACCTCTACCACGGCCTTGACCGCGGCCTCGACCCCTCGCTGGTCTAGCTGGTGGCTGATCGCCCTGATCGGTGGCGCGAGTCCTCACCATCTGTGAGAGAAAACAGAAGTTTAGATTTCCAGAACCAATCAAATGGCACGACAGAATTCAAGAAAAATGAGATTTTTCCTAAGGGTTCTGTAGCCTCTCGAAGATAAGTACAGACGTCTCTGTACCAATCCGCAAGACTCTACTAAACCTGCTCATGACTATGGAGTCCTATGTAACCTAGGATCTGATACCAACTTGTCACGACCCCAAATCCTAAGCCGGTCGTGATGGCGCCTATCATGGAACTGGGCTAGACAACAATTTCATACTGGCATAATATCTCATAATTTTCAAAACTATTCCGATCTTTCACAAAAATTTCTTTTGCTTAAGCAGTTTAAAGCAACAAAATGAGTAAAACAGTTTAAACACTACTCCAAAACCTGGAGTCAACCGTCATGAGCATCTACGAGCAGTACAAAATAACCCTACTGTCAAAATACATCAAGACTTGGAAGGAGGAACTAAGTACAAAACAAGAAATGGGAAAAAAGATGTTGTGGACGTTGAAAAGCTACCTCAAAGTCCCAACTCCGGCTCCACACGAAGGAAGGAAACTAGCGCTCGGTACCAGCACCTGTATCTGCACCCAGGGGTGCAGGGAGTAATGTGAGTACGCCAACTCAGTAGTAATGAAAATAAATCAAGTCTAAGCAGTAAGAAACACATAAGATCAAATCATCCATTCACAATAAGCACAGCCTTTCTTTCCAACAGTGCATACATTAAATCAACATGCCTTAAAAAAAACCACTTCAATAAAATCCTTTGAAAAATGTGTTTTCCAACAATTTCATAAATATACCCAAAGAGTTTAGTGTAAAATGAAATAAATCATAAATAGACCCTCGGGCCAAACATGTATCATAAGTCACCCCTCGGGCAAATCATCACTCAGAATCAGTCGCACAACATACCTCACAATCACTCAGTATCATCCCCTCGCGCAACCTCACTGTCACTCATGCCTCCTAATCACTCGTCACTCGGCACTCGCACTCAGTAGGTACCTGCGCTCACTGGGGGTGTGTACAGGCTCCGGAGGGTCTCTTTCAGCCCAAGCGCTAATATCAAGCCACCTCGTGGCATCTCATATCCTCCCAATCAGGCCCTCAAGGGTTCTAAACAAGTCGGCGCAAGGCCCCAAACATGGCTTACAACCCAAATATAGAAATAGCTTTAAAACACAATTTAACATATGATTTAAAGTAAATACACAACTCAATAGTTGCCACGGAAAGGACCAAGTCCAAATCCAAAAATCAGTGCACGTCACACACTCGTCATCCGGCATGTGCGCCACTCCAACAATAGTGAGAAAATACAAAGTCCGGGGTTTCATACCCTCAGGACAAGATTTATAGTCATTACTTACCTCAACCCGGCCCAAATACTAATCCGCGATGCTCTTGCCTCTCGAATCGGCTCCCGATTTCTCTGAATCTAACCAAAACCAGATTAACATCATCAATATATGCTAAAGGAACAAGGCCCAATAGAAAGCAATCAATTTTAACCAAAATTCCTAAAATTGGACAAACCCGAGCCCCGGTCCCACATCTCGGAATTCGATAAAAATCGCATCACAAGAATCCTTATCCTTTCCCGAGTCTAGACATATAAAATGCATCAAAATCCGACCATAATTGACCCCTAAATTCCTTAATTATAAGTCTCAATTTTCCAAGCCCTAAACCCCCAATTTATGCCATTAAATCCACTAGATCCAAACCTAATCTGTCAAATACTAACATAAAATCGAGTTTTTAGTACGAGAAACTTACCTCCACAGAAGACCCTCGAAATCCTTCTTCAATTTGCTCCCAAAATGACTCAACCCGCATGCAAAAGTGATGAAAAATGCCAAAAATTCGCGGAGGCAAGTATTTATACTTCCTGCCTAGTGAAACCGCACCTGCGGCCTTTGCTCCGCACCTGCGGAATTCCACTTAAGGCCCAAATCTCGCACCTACGACTCCGCAGGTGCTGCCCATGTCTTGCACCTATGACTTTCTCCAGCCTGACTCCTTTTCGCACCTGCGCAGACCACCCGCACATGTGGCGTCGCACCTGCGGCTACCCTTCCGCAGGTGCAGCCACACCAGAAGCCTGGCACCAGCAGCTACTTCAGCTGCATTTTCCAACTTCAATCCCTCCGATGACTATCCGAAATCATCCCGAGCCCCTCGAGACCCCGACCAATAAAAAAAGAAGTCCCATAACCTTATTCAAACTTAATCGAGCCTTCGAAACACCCAAAACAAAGCCAAAATCACATCGGATTCAAGCCTATGAACTTTGAGATTTTCTAAATTCCGCCAATGATGCTGAAACCAACCAAAAAACGTCCGAATGACCTTAAAATTTGAACACACATCCAAAATGACACTACGAACCTTCTCCAACTTTCGGAATTCCATTTCAACCCCGATAGCTAACTTTCCACTGCAGACCGGAAATCGCCAAAAACTCAACTTCGCCAATTCAAGCCTAATTCTACACCGGACATCAAAACCACATTCCGAACACACTCCAAAGTCCCAAATCACCTAACGAAGCTATCCGAGCCATAAAATCTACATTCCGAAGTCATTTACCAATAAGTCAACTCCCAGTTGACTTTTCCAACTATTAAGCCAATTTAAGAGACTAAGTGTCTCAGTTCTCACCACGACCGCTCCGAACCAGAACCAACAGACTCAAAATGAAAAAATCAGGCTAAATAACACACAATAAAACAGAAATAAAGGAAATAGGGCTAATCTCACGGAACGACCGGCTGGGTTGTTACATACATAAACTCCATTGTCGTTCCGAATTTGAAGAATCACTTGAAAGTGCCTAGATTTAGTTTGATATCAACTTTGCGTATTCATCGAAGAGCGAAAAAAGGCTTGAGTGGTGAGATTATTAGAGTGTGTGTGTAAAAGCTAAGTGCACAAGAGTTATACACGAGTGGTAAGATTTGAGTGAAATCTTTGAGGGATACACTAAGGGAGTGAATTGGAGAGGTCATTTTCCTTTTAACTTGTTTTTGTTTGTTTGTAGGTACCATGTCTTTGAATATTGGAGGTACTTCAACTCCAAAGGAGGGAGTCTCTAATGAGACCATTTTGGAAGTCTTACAATCTTTGACTATGAAAGTAGATAACATGGAACAAGTGGTAATGTCTCATAACAACCTTCTTAACCAATGGCAAGGCTTGTCACCTAATCCTAACCAAGGAGTGGGAACTAGTGCAACAGAACAAACTAGTTCTACTCCTACCACACCACATATTGCAAGGCTAATCAATCAACCACAAGTTGCTAACAGTCAATTACCAAGACAAGGTCCACTTCCACAAGATAGACAAGAAAGAGTTGAGAATCAACAACAACCTCTTAAGCCACAACAACCACATAATGACTTTGATGATGATTTGGACTATGACGAGCAATATGTTGAACCAGTTAGAGTCCAACCTAGAAGGAATGGATAATGAGGCTTTAGAGTGAGAGGTGGAAGACATGGTCAAAATTATCAAGGTTGAAACTTGAATGATGCTTTTGGTTATGGTTATGATGGAAATGTTGGTAATGAAGAACATGATAGAAGGTGGGGAGATGAAGAAGATTGGGGTCTTAAAAACATCAAGACTTCTCTTCCTACTTTCAAGGGAATTAGTGACCCCGGGGAATTTTTAGAATGGGAAATACAAATGGAAAAGATGTTTGAGCTTAACAATGTATCCGATACAAAGAGGTTCAAGCATGTCATTTCTAAACTTGTTGGTTATGCTTCTTCTTGGTGGGAGAAATAGAAACAAGATAGAAATAGAAATGGAGATATTGCTATTGATTCTTGGGGGTTTCTTGGGGTGGTTATGAGATCAATATTTATGCCCGAAGAGTATGTGAATGACTTACTTATTACAACATGAAGCAAGAAAACATGAATGTGGAGGATTAATTTGAAGAGTTGGAGACAACTAGGGTTAGATCCAATCTTGATGATAATGGAAGACTTAATGATTTCTGCATTTTTGGCAGGACGTAAGCATGAAATCTCTAGCCAAATGACTTTGAACAAATTTGCTTCTATACATGAGGTGCTCCAAGGGGCTATCAAGGTTGAAAATAAACTCCAAGAAGAGAGTCAACTCAAAGAGATCAAATCCAAAAGTTACAACTCTTCATGGAGAAAAAACAAGGAAACTTGGCAATCACTTTCAAATGACAACAAGCCAAAAGTTGACTCCAAGTGGAAAAATGGAAAAGGCAAACCAACGGTGGAGGCTAAGGAGGGAGGTAACAATTCTAAACCTTATTTCCAAAATCCTAACTCTAATAGGTGCTACAAATGTCAAGATTATGGTCACAAAATGAATGAATGTCCTAATAGAAGAACCATAATCATTATGGAAGAATCTTATGAAAAGGAAGAAAGTAGAGAATCATGTGAAGAAGAGGAGGTCGAATGTGATGATGAAGTAGAATATGACACTCCTAATTTGCCTTTATATGTTGTTAGGAGAGTGTTTAGTGCAAGTTTTCTTTGATTATTGATGGTGGTAGTTGTGCTAATGTTGCTAGTGCTTCTATGGTTAACAAGTGATGGAAGATATAACCCAAAGAGAGAACTTGTTCCATGGAAGGTGTAAGATTAAAGATCAAGTGTGTTCTTTGATTATTGATGGTGGTAATTGTGCTAATGTTTATAGTGCTTATATGGTTGACAAGTTGAACTTGAAGACTCAAAGACATACTCGTCCTTATAAACTCCAATGGCTTAATGAATGTAGTGAACTTAAAGTGACTAGACAAGTCTTGGTGAGTTTCAAAATTGAAAAGTATGTTGATGGTATTTCTTGTGATGTGGTGTACAAGCATGTCATTTATTGTTGGGGAGGTCGTGGAAATATGACAAGAGCGCTCTACATGATAGAAGGACTAACAAAAATTCTTTTGAGGAAAATGACAAAAAAATAGTCCTTACTCTTTTGAATCAATTTCAAGTGAGTGAAGATTATAGGCATATGAAATAATTGAGTGAGAAAAGCCATGAAATAAGGAAATTAAAATATTGAAAAGAAGAATGAAAAGAAAGAAGAGAGAAAAGAAGAGAGTTCAAGTGAGGAACATTCTTCTTATAATTCTCTCATGAATAATGCTTTTCTTGATAGATTTTTGGCTTATTGTGTAGATCCTTTGAATAAATATTCAAGAGAAACTCTTTAAGAAAGAACCCAAGTGAGGTGACCGTATCGACCCTAGCTGAAAGTGAAGATTCTTCCATTCTTCAGGGAGGTAAAATAGAATCTTTAGAAGTGCATCAAGGTATGATTGCTAAGCCTAACACCCTATCTTCTTGTGATGATAGTGTTGTTTCAAGTGTTATTTTGAGTACATTCATTGATTCTAATGATTCTTTGAGTTGTGAAGATATACTAGCTAGTGGTTCTAGTTATTTTGATGGTTTGAATTACCTATTTGCTTATGAAGTATTGAGGTTGAGGAAAGCGTAAAGGTTCCATGTTTATGTGATTTTGTTGAGTTTGCTCCATTGATTCCTATTATTCATGCTTTCTATTTTGAGGACCATTCTTTAATAGGTGATGATTGCTTATTTGAATGTGAATTGAGTGGTAATGTTTCAAGCTTTTAAGCCATTTGATTATTTCTTGTTTGATTGTGAGATGGAATATTTGGAGTTTGATTTGGATTTACCGATCAAAGGTTCCATTTTTGAGAAGTCGATTGAGATTACTAATGAGATTGTTTTGGAAGCTAAACTTTTTGAAAAGAAGAAAGTTCTTTACTTGGTGTAAACTTTTTAAATTTTTTCACTCGTATATTTGATAGAGCTAATTTGTTCCACTACACTAGTGCTTTGAGTTTAAAACAAGTTGATAACTTTCATGTGGATTGGTGTGATGTGTTTAGAAAAGCATTCTAAATCTTTCTTGAATGATAATATTGGTGAAGCCAAGAGATTTATTTTGTTTGAACATACCATTCTTATTCTTGATTTCTCATGTCCTCTTGAATTCAATAATGGCTTGTTTATTTGTCTTATGCTTATGCTTGGACTTGATAAAGCTATGAGAGTTAATACTTTTCTTGATGATTCTTATATTGGGGCATACTTGGTGTGTAGATCAGAGGTATTTCATGATAATTCTCATATTTTGGATAGACATTTATGCTTTGTTTGTCTATGGGTATCATTAGATTTTGGTTTGAATGGTAGATTTGTCTTACTTATTGGTTTGGATGCTTGGATTTACCATAAATTTGTTAAAATATGGTTTGTTTGTTAGTTTGAGGCACTTGTTTATGTCCAAGTTAAAATTTTGCTAATGAAGCTCCTTTTTATTTTGTTTAAAGATTCAAATTCGAAGATGAATTTCTCTTAAGAGAGGGAGCATGATACAATAAAGATAGACATAGAGCAATTTAGATTCTAAATTGGAGGCTACTACGGGGCGGCTACATGTATAATTTTGCCAACTATTAAGAACTGCATTACATTTGGGGGCTATACTTGTAATATTTAGCTCCCTAGTATAAATATCCCTTAGGGATCTCATTTTAGGGTTAGCTTATCTTGATATTGTGAATGAAAACTCATTGAGAGTGCTTAGTATGAATTCCTATGTTGGTTGATTACTTGTTAAGGTGAACTTGCAAGGGGATTACTTCCCCTTGAGGGTTGTCCCTATAGTTTTGGGTCAATTAAGTCTTAAATTGATTGGGTATTTGTTTATTTCAAATGTTCTCCCAATTTCCTTAGTAAGTTCTCAACTAAATCTCTATCTTTCTATCATTTTATTTGTGTTCTTGTTACTTTGCTTCCGCATCCGTATCAGCATCCTCTGAATCTAAGCTGCTGAAAGTAGGGGTGGTACTTATGGTACCTCTCGGGCCTGAGCTGCTCCTCCTCGGATGTTGTTTCCCTAACCTCGGGTTGAACTGGGACAACCGGTGGTACTGGTATGACCTCTAGGACCTGGTCAACCTGGACCCGCTGCTCTAGGGTACGGGTGGCGGGAGTCTGTGCTCCTCCCCTAGCTTGAGATGTGGTAGGAGCAAGTGGAATCAACCCCGCCTGAGCTAGAGTGCCAAACATGCTCAAAAATTGGGCGAGGGTCTCCTGAAGTGCAGGGGTAGTAACAGGCGTCTCAGGTGCCTGCCCCCCAACTGGAGCTACTGGTGGCTCCTCTTAGCAGCTCGGACAGGTGCTCTGGCTGCACCGCGTGACCATCCTTGGCCCCTGCCCCTGCCTCTCGTGGCTCTAGCAGGAGCGCGTGTGTCTAATATTCCGATCCAGATGTTCGTGTCCTCACCATATGTGAGAGAATAAAAAGACGGAGATTTAGAATTTGAAGTCGAAAAATCTGCACGATAAAGAATCAAAGAAGTGAAACTTTCCTAACAACTCCATAGCCTCCCGAAGATAAGTATAGATGTCTCTGTACCCCTCCGAGAGACTCTACTAAACCAGCTTGTGACTCATAACACCTACGAACCTAGAGCTCTGATACCAACTTGTCACGACCCCAATTCCCCTCCATAGGTTGTCGTGATGGCATCTAGTCTCTAAGATTAGGTAAGCTAACATACATGCAATATTAACTGAAATAATGAATAACTCTCAAATACTCAACAACTACTATAGAGAAAACTCCACAACTCAGCATATACAGCTTCCCAAAACCTGGTGATAACAAGTCAACAGCTTTATGAACAAGTAGTGATCGTCCCTATATGACTATATGTCTAAAAAGGGAAGGAAAGTGAAGTAAACTAGATAGAAAGAGTCTTCGAGGCCTCCGGACGCGCATGTATACCTTGAAGTCTCCAAACTGGGCTCGCCTCACTAGTGCCTAGACTGGTAGGAGGTACCTAGATATGCACAAAAAGATGTGCAGAAGCGTAGCATGAGTACACCACAATGGTACCCATGAAGTGCCAAGCCTAACCTCAGTAGAGTGGTGGCAAGGTCAGGTCAAGGCCCTACTTGAACAAATAAGAATTTGAATAGGTATTTAATAGTGAAATGAAAACAATGGAAATGAGACAATAAAGGATTACACCGAGATTTACTACACTGACAAAGGCAATTAATGCATCGCGGAAAGAAAATAAGGAATGTTGTAACACGGAACAAAGCAACAAAACAAAAGTGAATTAATAGAAAAGTGTTAACAAGAATCATTACTGAGGTACCGCCTCGTAGTCTCAAATCAAAAATCATTTCACAATATTTTCTTATATCACCGCGAGAGCCTTGCATTTAGTTTTGAAAATTATTTTTTGCGAAATAGCTTCCCGCATTTTAGCCCACCTTATCACACCACGTGGCTTCAAGTAGTTCCCATACTAGCAACACGCGTATCAATCCCACCATATCTCACCACATGCGTTTCAAACCCAAACCTTATGCCACCGCATGCATATCAATATCACAACGTATCACAAATCGCACCTCAAGCGCCCAATAACACAACTTGCCAAGGAAATTAATAATAACAATGGTGTCACAACAAATAGCCCATGGCTCAACCACAATGTGCAGAAGAATCTCAACAATAACAACCGAAAATGAATAACTCAACAAGAATAGTATTTCACACTTTATAACCTTGCCTCAACATGAATCACGACCTTATAACTCAATACCAATTTTAACAACAAGATATTCCAAGAATAACAACTTCAAATAAAGAATTCACGGCTAGATAATGAATAAGGAATGGAGGAAAACAACAACTTCAACTAAACATGTAGAGCAATTAACAAGTAATATATAAGACAAGTAAAGCATGTGAAAATAGGCTTAAGATGATGAGTATGACATATTGTGATAACTCAATTAAAGGCATGAAGTGAATCTACATAGCTAGAACCTGTAAATTACCACATTTAGTCTGTGCACACACTCGTCACCTTGCGTACACGACTTCAACATATCACAATTAACTCAACAACACCAAATCCTAAGGGTAATTACCCCCCCCCCCCCACAAAATTAGGCAAGTCACTTACCTCAAAACACGCTAAACTCAATCCACTAGTAAGTCTTTCCCTCGAAGATCCAACACTAAACAACTCGAATCTAGCCAAAACAACTTTACCATAAATATAAACTATAGGAAACTATTTCGAACAAAAAAATTACGATCTTTACAAAGAAACAAAAGTCAACTCAAAATTCAAAACAGAAGGAATTGGAAAAGAAAAGGGGGAGCTATTGTATAGCCAAATCAAGATGAGATGGGACGGCCGTTCAGAGGCCGCAGCGGGACTACCATAGGAAAGCCCACGTAATGGAAAGAAAAATACCACTACTTAGCCTCTTTGTTGGACCGCCAACGCGTACACCCTCATTAGCGCCAAGCATGAGGGAATGCTAGACGTTTGGTTGGACGCAGTACATTGGAATCCTGAAGCACCACATCGAACGCTATTGTGGAAACAAGTGGCAGGGTACTTTATTCTGATAACTCCCCCCGAAGGTGAGGCCCACATCTCGAAACCTGGCCAGAATTATAAAATCCGAATATCCATTTGATAACGAGTCCAACCATACAAGAATTACTCAAATATGACCTCAAATCTCCTTTCAAATCCCCAAATTTTAGCCTAAGAAGTTTTTGAAAATTTCCCCCAAATTTCCAACTCAAATCACTAATTAAATGATGAAAATAATGATGAATTCGTGTAATATAACAAAAACCGAGTTATAATTTTTTACCCCGATAAATTTCTTGAAAATCTCTCGAAACATCGCCATACACCAAGCTCTCTAGGTCCAAAAGTGAATAATGAAATCAAGCCCTCGAATTTAGCCCCTTTTCTGCCCAGCGAATTCGCATCTGTGAACCGACAGCCGCACATGTGGAATTTCCATCGCAGGTGCGGTTCTCACTAAACCCAGCATCCTAAGTCCAAAATCACCATACGGAGCTGTTGGAATCGTCAAAACTCTATTCCGGAGTCATCTACACAAAAATAAAACTACGGTCAATGTTTTCAATCTTAAAGCTCCCACTTAGGGACTATGTGTCCCATTTCACTCCGAAACTCAGCCGAAACCAAAACCAAACACCTCAGGTAAGTCGTAACCATAATACAAAATCAAGGAGGCAATAATTAGGGGATCGAGTCTAAAATACTCAAAATAACCGGTCGGGTCGTTACACGGAACTCAAACGCATCTCGAGTGATTCCAGATCATGAGACCGCATCGCTTCAACACCCCTCAGCCATCTCATACCATCCTCGTGCACTCAATAGTATCTCCAACTGATACACCCATTCTGAAATATCTTCTACGAATCCGAAATTGTTTCCTTTCATCTCTCTAATATTGCATCGTAGACCCGATGATAACATAGAAACTCCCCAAGTCCCTTTTCATAATCCACTGCAAAAACTCAATCCTTAACCATACAACGGACCCAAAATCCTTAGACACCGCACTTTAATTCTTGAACTCACTAGAACCATTATTAAGAGTCACCCACTCTGACCTGGTCCCGAATATAACCAAACTCTAATGCTCAATTAGCACATGAACACTCCCAAAGAAGCAACCGGGTGAATTCTTTTCCTTTTACATCACATCTACAAGAAGCATAAACTCTTATTCATCCCAAAACATGCACATGAATCGATAAGGCGAAATGTAGTACACATTACTAAAGTCATTTACCCGAATTACCCTTTATATTCCCTTTTCTTAGTCATAAGTAATCCACTAATGCACCGATAACCAGAAACTGCACAGGAACACAATCAAGTGCAAAAACTCAATCCTTAACCATACAACGGACCCAAAATCCTTAGAGACCACACATTAATTCTTGAACCAACTAGAACCATTGTTGAGTCAACCACTCTGACCTGGTCCCAAATATAACCAAACTCTAACACTCGGTTAGCACATAAACACTCTCAATGAAGCAACCGGATGAAATCTTTTCCTTGTTACTCTGAGTCATCCCAAAACCTGCACATGAATCGATAAGGCAAAATGTAGCACACATACTCAAGTCCAAATTATCCCTGATATTTCTTTTTATTAGTCATAATTAATCCACCAATGCACCGATAACCATAAATCGCATAGGCACACAACCACGTGACCCAATTTGTAGACGATGGCCTCCCCCACTTAGCCTTAAGATACAATCACATAAATTTAGAACCCACAATGACTCCTCCTTCTCAATTACCATGATCCGCACCGCTAACCCACCCATGGGAGATATCCCACTTGTGGAATTCCATACCGACATTTTCTAGTGGCATTGCCCTACTTACAACTACCATGAAATCAGTAAACCCTCCTAAGCCCATGCTCGTCCACCAACTATAGAGTTTGTTCATTCCCCGTTAGCACCAACTGAAGGTCCAACTATACGTTCCAAAACTCGAAGTCACGTTGCATCTAAAAATGATTATCAAGCTTTCACACTCCTCTTCATCCCACGTAAACTCCTTTCCGTCATATTCAAACTCCCTCAATACAGTAGCCACCATCCCCAAATAAAATTCATAGACTTAGTCATTGTCCACCATGATCCCCAAATCGCTCAAAACTTCCTCAAGACATGTGGCTATCCTACCATATAATCCATACGCTACACTGCCACTCCCACCTTCCGTTAAACTATATCCTTAAGCAACTACTAGGCCTTTACTGTTCATACTTGACCTGCTAGAAATTCAACCACTACGAGACACTTCCCACCATGTCCATCCTCCTCTTTCACTGCCAAAATACTACCTCGAATCATAAATCATCTTTGTAACTCCCAAACGAATAAACTACCACCAACTCTGAGCCTCCATAAAGATCATTTATATCGAGCGATCAACATTAGAAACACTGATTTGACTCTGAAGCCGTTTTACACCGCCATCTTTAATAATTGCTGCACAGGCACCATTCTACAATACTCTGCCTCGAAGGCAAATCAAAGGAGACCCTTCAAAAATATCAAGTCTCGCTACTCCATCAACCAAGGGCTGAACATCCATAGTTCAGTTTCCTTTCCTCTGTCAGAATTAAATACCGAACCTCTAAAACATGACCCGATTAATCCTTTTTTCGAGTCTTCACTGCCATGACACATACATAGCACCATGCCATTTATGTCAACACTGCGTGATAACAATATATGAACATTATAATATACTGTGCACAGCCTCGAAACCGTAGGCAACACTAGCACTGGGCTGAAAGGACATAACACATTTCCACAAGGATAACAGCCCGCCAGAATACATAGGGAGAAACATCTTGCACCACATCCATAGTATTATTGCAACTCCTCGATGCCAAATTGATAACAAATGCTCGACATCCTATAAGAATGAGTAGGAAGAAAATGAAGACATAAGCTTCATTGGAGTCAAATCGCACGACGATGAATCAAGAAGGGAAAAGCTCCTAACAACCCTATAGCCTCTCGAAGATAAGTGTTGACATCTCTGTACCAATCCACAAGACTCTACTAGACTTGCTCATGTCTCGTGAGACCTAAATGAACCTAGTGCTCTAATACCAAGCTGTCACGACCCAAAATCCACTATAGGTCGTGATGGCGTCCAACGTTGCCGTTAGGCAAGCCAATGGTGAATTATCACGTTAATTGTCCATTTTATTACTTTTGAAATCATAAGTTTTATTAGGTAAATAAATTTACTCATTTAAAATCATGGGTGCATACATAATTAGTAAGGCATAAAAATAAAAGGTGATAATAATATGGAAATCTGTGAACATGAACTAGAATATCCCAAAACCCGGTGTCACAAGTGCATGAGCATTTACTAAGGAGTATAATAATACAACCTCTGTCTGGAATGTAAATTAGACAGGATAAAGTAAATAATACTATGGAGACTATGTGGGTTACGATACATAGCTTGGAATGCAGCGCACCATAAAGCCTCCTCAACAGTTGTGCCTATGTGCCAAGATGACTACCCAATGAACTTTCCAGATCCTGCACATTTAGTGCAAAAGTGTAGCATGAGTATGTAAATCAACACGTACCTGTAAGTATCTAGCCTAACCCCGGAGAAGTAGTGAGGAGGGGTCGACATCGACGCTTACTAGTGGTCCAATAAATCAGTATGATAAAGCATAAACAAGTATGAACCACAACTTTATTAATGAGGTAAGACGGTAACTAGAATAATCCTCCAACATTTCTTTTAACGATATAAATCTCTCAAATCTCTTATGCAATCTCAACAGGTCAGAAATAACAAGTTCCATCTCCAACGAATAAGGAATACCATATAAATACCATGCCTCAATAAAAGGGAAATCTCTTATTAGGACTGCTAGCGGTATCGCGCACGATTATGCCAAGGTCGTACGACCCGATCTAGTGAAGTGTACACTGTCGAGGGTCGATCGGCACAAACCAGAGATGTATCTCAATATACTGCTAAGGCGTTTGGCCCGATCCACAAGACAAGAAGAAAGTTATCGAACTAATATATTCCCAAATCAAAATCAATTATAAATTCACTTAATTAAGCTAGCAAAATGAGTTCAAATAATTCAAATATTACATGATAAAGTCCTAGGTATACCCGGACATAAACATGCTTTTAGCTATGTATGGACTCTCGTCACCTCGTGCGTACGTAGCACCCACAACTAGTAGCACATAACAATTTTAATACCTACGGGGTAATTTCCCCTCACAAAGTTAGACAGGAGACTTACCTCGCTCCGAATTTCATAACTGACTCCAACGCTTCTCTAACACCTGAAAACGATGCCCATCAATCCGAAACTAGTCAAAAAACATGTAAACCAATAAAAATATACTCCAACATCCATAATTAATCAATTTAAAACCATTCCCAACTTCACTTGAAAAGTCAACAAAGTCAACCCTCGGGGCCACATGCCCGAATTTTGTAAGCTTTTGAGGATAAATATTACCCAGACCACCAAGAACTGGAATCTATAGTTTATTCCTAATCTCACGTCCAATTTTGTGGCCAAAATCCAAAAATACTAATTTCTAGGTTTCTCCCAAAATCCCACAATTTCTATAATTTTTTGTGTTAATATACATGTACAACTCGTGTATATAGCTTACAACAGGTGGGAATAACTTACATCGTGATAGATGATGAAAATCTCCTCTTCAAGAGCTCCAAAAATTTCCCAACCAAGTGAAAATGAAAGAAAAATAAGCCAAATCCCATATTAAATCAGATCTGCCTAGGCTCTCTCTTCTTCGCGATCGCAAAGGCCAACTCCTCCCAGTTACCATTCACGTTCGTGAACTCCCGATCGCGTTCGCGATGCCCATCTGACCCCACCCTTCGCGTTCGCGTCCTACACCTCGCATTCGCGAAGGCCTTCTACCTCATAGCCATCCCCCTCCCAGACTTCTTCATGTTCGCGACCAAGCCTATGCATTCGAAAAATAGGGCCAGGTCCTTCTCCGTATTCGCGTGAGCCTCCTTGCGTTAGCGAAGAGAAAAATAGGGGCTCTTCACCAGTCTTCTTGTAATGACCCGGTCGGTCATTTTGAGAGTGTTAGCCCTGAACCCCTAATTTTTGCTCTTTCTATTTCATTTTGGGGTTACGTAACTTGCTGGAAGGGTTTGTTTCTAGTTTCGAAGTGAAATAAGACACATAGTCCCTAAATTAGGAGTTTAAGTTCTAAGCATTGATCATAGTTTGAATTATGTGAAAAAGACTCCGGAGTGGAGTTTCGACGGTTCGAATAGCTCCGTACGATGATTTTGGTCTTAGGAGCGTGTTTGGATGTTGAATTGGAGGTCTGTAGGTCATTTTGGCATCAATTGGTGATAATTGGAAAATTTGATATTTTTGGAAGTTTAACCGGGGTGGACATTTTGATATCGGGGTCAGATTCCAATTTCTGAAGTTGAAGCAGGTGAATTTGAGGTCAATCGGACTTGATTTGATGAGTTTCAGTGTCGGATGTAGAAGTTTGAAGTTTTAAAGTTCATTTGGCTTGAATCGATGCGCAATTCGTGTTTTTATTATCGTTTGATGTGATTTAAATGCTCGACTAAGTTCGTATGATGTTTAAGGACTGGTTGGTATATTTGGTTGAGGTCCCGGGGGCCTCGGGTAGATTCTGTTTGGTTAACAGACAAAATTTGGACTTGTGAGAATGGCTGAAGTGCACCAGTTCTGGTGGAATCGCACCCGCGCAAAATTGGCTGTAGGTGCGATCTCGTAGAACCGAGTGGGAGATTATAGATGCGGGGATGCTAAGGATGGCCAGTGGTCGCATGTGCGATGTGAAGGCCGCAGAAGCGGAGCCGCGTCTGCAGAAGGGTGATCGCAGAGCTGAGGTGGCCCTGTTCTCTATAGATGCGGATGATTACGTGCATGTGCAGAATATGGGAGTTTAAGTGAACTCCGCTAATGCGGAGATTTCCCCGCAAAAGCAGTATCGCAAAAGCGGATTTTTGACCGCAAAAGCGAAAATGCTGGGTGTTCATATTTTATGACTTTTACCCGATTTCCAAGACGTGAGCACGGGTTAGAAAATCGAGGGAATGGCATTCGTATTGGATGATTGAGCTTGGTTTGAGGTAAGTGACTTGTCTAACTTTGTGTGCGGGAAATTCCTTAGGTTTAGGTATTGTTATGGTATTTGACATACATGAAGGCCGTGTACGTAAGGTGACGAGTGTGTACTCGGGTTAAATGTTGAAGAATCTGGTTCTTGTTGAGTAGTATTCTTTTTATTCCTTAATTGAGTTGCCTTAGCATGTGTAGTTGTCATGTTTAGCCTAATATCATATGTCTACGTGTCTTAACTCTTACTTGCAATCTGTGCAATATACTTAGTTGAATTACATGCTTTCCTTGATTTGTATTCAGTCTTATATTGTAAGATTCCTTGTTGTAAATTCTTTGTTCCATCGATTACGAGTTGCATAATTACTTTTTGGACTGCGAGGCGGTACCTCAGGAGCTTCCCTGTTGCATATTTACTTTAGGGACTATGAGGCGGTACCTTAGGAGCTCTCCTGTTCCATATTTAATTTTGGGACTACGAGGCGGTATCACGGGAGCTCCCCTGTTGCATATTTACTTTTGGGACTACGAGGCGGGACCTCGGGAGATCCCCTATTATGTATTACTTTTGGGACAACGAGGCGGTACCTCAGGAGCTCCCCTGTTGCATATTTACTTTTGGGACTACGAGGCGGTACCTCGGGAGCTTCCCTGTTGTGTATTTACTTTTGGGACTACGAGGCGGTACCTCGGGAGCTACCTTGTTCTTTATCTCCATTTTTTGTGTTGTTTCCTATCTGTAATTTCTCATCTTAAATTTCTCAGTCATGTCATTATATTATTATATTTTCGGCCTTGTTTCCTTTTGATTCCAATAGGGTCGTGACCTGATCTCGTCACTACTCTACTGAGGTTAGGCTTGTCACTTACTAGGTACCATTGTGGTGTACTCATGCTACTCTTCTGCACATCTTTTTGTGCAGATCCAGGTTCTTCCCGCCAGGCCAGACACCAGTGAGATATCTTGTACGTGGAGACTTCAAGGTACATCTGCCAATGTCCGCAGACCTCAGAGTCCCCCTCTATCCTTGTTATGTTGTTTTCCTTATTTTCCTTAGACTCTGATGTATGAAGACACTTAGTATCTCTCTTAGAAGCTTGTGACTTATTTCTACCAAGTTTTGGGAGTTGTAATTATTTGATTTGTAGTTTTTTTTATTTATCTCAGATGTTGAGAATTGAGTTTCAGATTTATATTCTCTTATTCCATAAATTATTAGGCTTACCTAGTCTTAGAGACTAGGTTCCATCACGACATTCTATGAAGGGAGATCGGGGTCGTGACAAGTTGGTATAAGAGCTCTAGGTTCATAGAAATTATGAGTCACAAGCAGGTTTAGTAGAGTCTCGCGGATCGGTACGGAGACGTATGTACTTATCTTCGGGAGGCTATGGAACTGTTAAGAAAAGCTTTACTTCTTTGACTCCTTATCGTGCGAGATATTGACTTCAGACTCTAAATTGATGTCTTTCTATTCTCTAACAGATGGTGAGGACACGTACAGCTAGGTCGGATGACCAGACACCCACGTCCCCTACTAGACCCGCGAGAGACCGGGGCCGGGGCTGGGGTAGAGGCCGAGGACATCCACCCGGTGCAGCTAGAGCACCCGCACGAGCTGCTATAGATGAGCCACCAGTAGCTCTAGTTGGAGGGCAGGAACCTGAGGCGCCTGTTACTGCACCAATCCTCCAGGAGACTCTGGTCCAGTTTCTGAGCATGTTCAGCACTTTGGCTCAGGCAGGGTTGATACCCACTTGCTCCTGCCACATCTCAGGTGGGGGAGGAGTAGGGACTCCCACCGCCCGTACCCTAGAGCAGTGGGTCCAGGTCGATCAGGTTTTAGAGGTCATATCCGTACAGCCGGTAGCCCCAGTTCAAACCGCGGTTAGGGCGGCAGTTTCTAAGGAGGAGCAGCTCAGTCTCGAGAGATACAAGAAGTACCACCCTCATACCTTCAGTGTCTTGGCGTTAGAGGACGCCTAGGGTTTTCTTGAGGAGTGTCACCATATCCTCCGTACTATGGGTGTTCCAGAGTCTAGTGGGGTTTCCATCACTACATTCCAGCTTAGAGGAGTGGCTTATCAGTGGTGGTAAGCATACGAGTTGGGTAGTCCGGCCAAGGCAGCTTCACTAACTTGGACTCAGTTCACAGATTTGTTATTGGGGGAGTATGTCCCCCAGAGTCTCAGAGATGCATGGCAAGCAGAGTTTGAGCAGTTGCGCCAAGGTTCCATGACCGTGTTGGAGTATGCGGTTTCATTCAGTGATTTGGCTAGGCATGCACCGGCCTTGGTTGCTACTATTCGAGAGTGGGTTCATCGATTTATTGAGGGGCTCAACCCTAGTATCAATTTAGCATGGCCCGGGAGTTGGAGATGGATATTGCGTACCATCAGGTAGTGGGGATTGCTAGGAGATTTGAGGGTATGTTGACTTGGGAGAGAGGAGAGAGAGGCCAGGAGGTCTTGAGAGTCTGTCACTTATAGTGGTACCCGTGCCCCAGCTGCAGCTCGTCAGGGTAGGGGCTATGTAGGTCACCCTGTTCATTCAGCATTTCCAGCCGCTAGTGGTACTCCGGCCACTCCTAGTCCCCAAGATCCCTATTATGCACCGCTAGTGTCTACTGTACCTCCTGTACAGGGTGCTTTCAGCGGTTAGTCCAGCCGATCAAGCCCGATCCTGTCACATCAGCCACGTCATCCGAAAGCTTGTTTTGAGTGTGGTGACACTCGCATATAGTGAAGGATTGCCCCAGACTTAGGAGGGGTGCACCTCCACAAACTACTCAGGCACCGTGTGCTCCACAGGGTTCTCAAGCTATGTTACAGCACTAGCTACTGCACAGCCAGCTAGAGGTAAAGATCGGTCAGGTAGAGGTCGCCTTAAAGGAGGAGGCCAGACCAAATAATATGCCCTTCCTGCTAGGACGAAGGCAATTGCATCTGATTCTGTCATCACAGCTATTTTTCTGGTCTGTCATATAGATGCATTAGTCTTATTTGAACCATGCTCCACTTATTCCTAAGTGTCCCTTATTTTTCTTCGTATTTGGGTGTATCTCGTGATACTCTGAGTTCTCCTATCTATGTGTCTACACCCGCAGGTGATTCTATTATTGTTGACTGTGTGTATCGGTCATGTTTGGTTGTTCTTAGTGGTTTTGAGACCAGAGCTAATTTATTGTTGCTTAGTATGGCAGATTTTGATGTTATTTTAGGCATGGACTGGTTGTCGCCCTATCATGTTATCCTTTATTTTCACGCCAAGACGGTGACGCTCGCTATGCTAGGTCTACTGCGGTTATAGTGGAGAGGTACCTTAGATTATGTTCCTAGCATGGTTGTTTCATTTCCTAAGGCTCATCGAATGGTTGAGAAGGCGTGTGATTCGTATCTGGAATATGTGAGGGATGTTAGTGTTGATACTCCTACCCTTGAGTTAGTTCCAGTAGTGAGGGACTTTCAAGATGTGTTCCCAACAGATCTTTTGGGCATGCCGCCTGATAGAGATATCGACTTTGGCATTTATTTGTTACTGGGCACTCAGCCCATTTATATTCCACCCTATCATATGTCCCCCCAACAGAGTTGAAGGATTTAAAGGAACAGTTTCAAGAGTTGCTTGGTAAGAGATTCATTAGGCTTGGGGTGCTCCAGTCTTATTTGTAAAGAAGAAGGATGGTTCTCTGCAGATGTGTACTGATTATCGCCAGTTGAACAAGGTTACAGTGAATAACAGGTATCCATTTCCACGTATTGATGACCTATTTGATCAGCTTTAGGGGGCCAAAGTATTCTCTAAGATCGACTTGCGTTCAAGCTATCATTAGTTGAATATTCGGGAGCCAGATATCCCGAAGACTGCTTTTAGGAGTCGGTATGGTCATTACGAGTTCCTTGTGATGTCTTTTGGGGTGACCAACAACCTAGAAGCATTCATGCACTTGATGAACAGTGTATTCCAGCCCTATCTTGACTCTTTCATCATTGTGTTATTGATGACATTCTAGTATACTCTCGGAGCTGGGAGGATCATGAGCAGCACCTGAGGACTGTGCTTCAGACCTTAAGAGAAAAGAAGTTATATGCAAAATTTTCAAAGTGTGAATTCTGGTGGATTTTTGGGTCATATAGTGTCGAGCGAGGGGATCAAGGTAGACCCGAAGATTGAGGTAATGCAGAGTTGGCCCAAACCATCCTCAGCCACGGAGATCCGAAGTTTTATTGGCTTGGTGGGGTATATCGTTGATTTGTAGAGGGTTTCTTGTCTTTTGCATCACCTATGACCAGATTGACCCGGAAGGGTGCTCCGTCCAGGTGGACCAAGGAGTGTAAGGAGAGCTTTCAAAAGCTCAAGATTGTTTTGACTACAACACTAGTGTTGGTATTGCCTACTGGTTTGGGGTCCTATATGGTGTATTGTGATGCACCGCGCACTGGTCTCAGCGCGGTGTTGATGCAGGACGGTAGGGTGATTTCCTACGCGTCTAGACAACTGAAGGTGCATGAGAAGAACTATCATGTCCAGGACCTCGAGTTAGCAGCTATTGTTCATGCATTGAAGATCTGGTGGCACTATTTGTATGGTGTCCCTTGTGAGGTCTACACCAATCACCGGAGTCTACAATATTTGTTTAAATAGAAGGACCTTAAATTGTGGCACCGGAGATGACTGAAGATGCTTAAGGACTATGATATCACCATTCTATATCATCCCGGGAAGGCCAATGTGGTGGGTTATGCCTTGAGTCGTAATACAGAGAGTTTGGGGAGCTTAGAATATCTACCAGTAGCAGAGAGGCCTTTAGCCTTGGATGTTCAGGCCTTGGCCAACCAGATTGTCAGATTGGATGTTTTCGAGGCGAGCCGAGTTTTGGCTTGTGTGGTTTCTCAGTCTTCTCTTTATGACCGTAATCAGGGAGAGTCAGTATGATGAACCCCATCTGCTTGTCCTTAAGGACACGGTTCAACACGGTGATGCTAAGGAAGTCACTATTGGGGATGACAGTGCATTACGGATGCAAGACAGGCTATGTGTGCCAAATGTAGATGGTTTGCGTGAGTTGATTCTCTTGGAGGCTCACAGTTCGCGGTACTCCATTCATCAAGGTGTCGTGAAGATGTATCAAGACTTGAGGCAACACTACTGGTGGAGGCGGATGAAGAAAGACATAGTGGAATATGTAGCTCGGTGCCTAAAATGTCAACAGGTGAAGTAGGAGCATCAACAACCAGGTGGATTGCTTCAGAAATTAGAGATTCTAGAGTTGAAGTGGGAGCGGATCACTATGGATTTTGTTGTTGGACTCCCACGGACTCACAGGAAGTTCGATGGAGTGTGGGTGATTGTGGATAGATTGACCAAGTCATCTCATTTCATTCATGTGGTTACTACTTACTCTTTGGAGCAGCTGGCTCAGGTTTACATTCGCAAGATTTTCAAGCTTCATGGAGTACCGGTATCTATCATCTCTGCTCGGGGTACGCAGTTTGCATCACGGTTCTGGAGAGTCGTACAGTGAGAGTTGGGTACTGGGTGGAGTTTAGTACAACAGTTCACCCTCAGACAGACGTGCAGTCCGAGTGCACTATTAAGATATTGGAGCATATGCTTCGCACATGTGTGATGGATTTTGGGGGTGATTAAGATCAGTTCTTTCCACTTGCGGAGTTTGCCAACAACAACAGTTATCAGTCGAGCATTCAGATGGCGCCGTATGAGGCTTTGTATGGTAGATGGTGCTGGTCTCCAGTGGGTTGGTTCGAGTCGGGCGAGGCTAGGCTATTGGGTACAGACTAGGTTCACGATGCTTTGGAAAAGGTTAAATTGATTCAAGATCGACTTCATACAACCCAGTCCAGACAGAAGAGTTATACAGATCAGAAAGCTCGTGACATTGCATTCATGGTTGGGGAGCGGGTCTTGCTCCGGGTTTCGCCCATAAAGGATGTTATGAGGTTTGGAAAGAACAGCAAGTTGAGACCTAGGTATATTGGGACTTTTGAGATTCTTGAGAGAGTTGGATAGGTGGCTTACAGACTTGGACTACCACCTAATCTTACTGGAGTTCATCTAGTGTTCCATGTTTTCATGCTCCGAAAGTATCACGATGATCCGTCTCATGTGTTAGACTTCACCTCAGTCTAGTTGGATAAGGATTTATCTTATGTTGAGGAGCCAGTGGCCATTTTGGACAGGCAGGTTGGAAAGCTGAGGTCGAATAACATTGCTTCAGTAAAGGTTTAGAAGAGGGGTCATCCGGTTGATGAGGCGACTTGGGAGACCAAGCATGACATGTGCATCCGTTATCCTCATCTTTTCACCACTTCAGGTATGTCTCTATACTCGTTCGAGGACAAATGTTTGTTTTAAGAGGGGGAGGATGTAACGACCCCGACGGTTGTTTTTGAAAGTATTATCCCCGAACCCCTAATTATTTCTCCCTCTATTTCATTTTGGGGTTATGTGACTTGCTGGGGAAATTTGTTTTTGGTTTCGGAGTGAAATGAGACACATAGTCCCTAAATTGGGAGTTTAAGTTCTAAGTATTAACCATAGTTTGAATTGTGTGAAGACGACTTCGGAATGGAGTTTAGACAGTTCCAATAGCTCCATAGGGTGATTTTGGTCATAGGAGCGTGTGCAAATGTTGAATTGGAGGTCCGTAGGTCATTTTGGTGTCAATTGGCGAAAGTTGGAAATTTTGATGATATTTGGAAGTTTAACAGGGAATGGACTTTTTGATATCGCGGTTGGATTCTGATTCCGAAAGTTGGAGTAGGTCCTTAATGTTAATTATGACTTGTGTGCAAAATTTGAGGTCAATCGGACTTGATTTGATAGGTTTCAGCATCAGATGTAGAAGTTTGAAGTTTTAAAGTTCATTAGGCTTGAATTGATGCACAATTAGTGTTTTTAGCGTTGTTTGATGTTATTTAAAGGATCGAATAAGTTCGTATGATGTTTTAGGAGTGGTTGGTATATTTGGTTGAGGTCCCAGGGGCCTCGGGTGGATTTTGGATGGTTAACAGACTAAATTTGGACTTGTGAGAATGGTTGAAGTGCACCAGTTCTAGTGCAATCGCACCTGCGCGAGATTAATCACAAGTGCAAGCTCGCAGAAGCGAGCGGGCTATCGTAGATGCATGGATGATGGGGATAGCCAGTGGTTGCAGGTGCGACGTGAAGGTTGCAGAAGCGGAGCCGCTTTTGCGGAAGCGTGATAGCAGAAGCGGAGTGAGTGAAGGAGCTGAGGTGGTCATGTTTTCTGCAGAAGCGGATGAGGGGACGCAAATGCGGATGATTGCGCTCAAGTGAGAAATATGGAAGTTTAAGTGAATTCCTAGATACAGAGATTTCACCGCAATAACGGTACCGCTGAAGCAGATTTTTGACCACAAAAACGAAAATTCTGTGCAGTGGTTAAAACTGAAGGGTTTCGTGATTTTTCTCATTTTGGACTTTGCAAACTCGGTCTAAGGCAATTTTTCAGAGCTTTTTCGAGGGATTTCTTGAGGTAAGCCACTTATGAACATTTTCATTCAATAATATTGTTTCCCTATTGAATTTCCCACCTAGTTTGTGTGTATTTAAGGTGGTATTTGGGATTTGAGGCTAAGGATTTGGAGAGTTTAATTTGGGGATTTGAGTGGTGAATTGGTGTCGCATTTTGGTATGGGTGAACTCGATATCGAATGGGTGTTCGTATTTTGTGACTTTTACCCGATTTCGAGACTTGGTCCCGGGTCGACTTTTTGAAACGATTTTTCGATTCTTTGCTAAAGTCGTAGTTTCATTATTTAAATTAGTTTCTTATAGTTGGATTCATAGAATGTAATTGCTTTTGGCTAGATTTGGGTCGTTCGGAGTCGGAAGATCGAGGGAAAGCATTCTTATTGACTGGTTGAGCTTGATTTGAGGTAAATGACTTGTTTAACATTGTGTGGGGAAAATTCCCCTTAGGTTTTGGTATTGTTATGGTATTTGGTGTACGTGAACGTCGTGTACGCGAGGTGATGAGTGCGTACCCGAGTTAAATGTTGAATAATCCAGTTCTTGCTGAGTAGTCTTCTTTTAATTCCTTAATTGAGTTGCCTTAGCATGTGCTGTTATCATGTTTAGCCTAATATCACATGTCTACGTATCTTAGCTCTTACTTGCAATCTGTGCAACATGCTTAGTTGATTACCTGCTTTCCTTGATTTGTATTCAGTCTTAAACTGTAGGTTTCCTTGCTATAAATTCGTTTTTCCATAGGTTACGAGTTGCATATTTACTTTAGGAAATGCGAGGCGTACCTCGGGAGCTTCCCTATTGCATATTTACTTTTGGGACTATGAGGCGGTACCTCAGAGCTCCCCTGTTGCATATTTACTTTTGAGACTACGAGGCGGTACCTCGGGAGCTCCCCTGTTGTGTATTTACTTTTGGGACTACGAGGTGGTACCTCGGGAGCGCCCCTGTTCTTTTTATCTATTTGTTGTGTTGTTACTTTACTGTAATTTCTCATTTTAAATTTCTCAATCATGTCATTATTATTATATTTTCTGCCTTGATTTCTTTTTATTCCAGTAAGGCCCTGACATGACCTCGTCACTACTCTACTGAGGTTAGGCTTGGCACTTACTAGGTACCGTTGTGGTGTACTCATACTACTCTTCTTCACATCTTTTTGTGTTCAGATCCAGGTTCTTCCCACCAGGCCAGATACTAGTGAGATAGCTTGTACGTCGAGACTTCAAGGTACATCTGTCAGCGTCCGCAGACCTCGGAGTCCCCCTCTATCATTGTTATGTTGTTTTCCTTATTTACCGTAGACTATGATGTATAAAGACACTTAGGTTATTTCTCTTAGAATCTTGTGACTTAATTCTACTGAGTTTTGGGAGTTGTAATTATTTGATTTGATATTTTTATTATTTATCTCACATATTGAGAATTGAGTTTCAAATTTATATTCTGTTATTCCGAAAATTGTTAAGTTTACCTAGTCTTAGAGACTAGGTGCCATCACGGTATCCTACGGAGGAAAATCGGGGTCGTGACACTTCTTCGCGATCGCAAAGCATACCAACAAGAACAAATCATCCAAACTTGGTCCGAAACCATCGCGGAACACACCCGAGGTCCCCCGGGACCCCGTCCAATCGCACCAACCAGTCCCAAGATATGAAACGAACCTGCTCGAGGCCTGGATCACACCAAACAACATCCAAACTACGATCGATGATCAAAATCCTTCTTTTACTTTCAAACATTCCAACTTCGACGAATGAATCTGATTCATACTTAAACATTTAGGAATGAAGCCAAACTTTACTCACCAATCATAAATCACGATACAAACCTGTTCCTAGGCTCGGAACCCCAAACAGACATCGACAACACCAAAGTCCACTTCAAACTAAACTTAGGAAATTCCAAAACCTTAAAATGCCAACTTTCCATAATAAGCGCCGAAATACTCCAGGACCACCCGATACTCAATCCGAACATACGCTCAAGTCCGAATTATTATACAAACCTTGTGGAACCTTCAAATCCTGATTCTGAGGTCATTTACTCAAAAATCAAACATAAGTCAACTCTTCCAACTTAAAGCTTCCGAATTGAGAATTTTCCTTCCGAATCAACCTCGAACTTCCCGAAATTCAATTCCGACTACGCGTACAAGTCATAAAACATGATGTGAAGCTACTTGAGACCTTAAAGCGCCGAACGACATGCTAGAGTTCAAAACAATCGGTCGGGTCATTACATTATTAATTTTAAATCTACTTAAAATCTTAACGATTCAAATTTATGCAAACTCATTTAGTGGTTTAATCTTAATGAAAAGCAAATAACTTTAATAAATTGGGATTTGAATATTCTAAATCAAATGTTCAGTAAGTGGAAATAAATAAAACTTAACTATTATGAAAGACTATAAATTTCTTATCAAAAAAGAAAGAACCAAGTGTTTTTATTTCAAATAGTCAACCAAATATTTATGTAGGGGTCGTTTGGTTGCAAGTATAAGGATTAATACTACATGCATAAAATTCAACATTAACAGTATAACATTTAGTTAAAAGTTTGGTATTTTCATATAAAATTCAGTAATAGCAATGCGTTTGGTTATTATTTTTGTTGTCAATATAACCTATGTGTTACTACGTTTTATGTTTGCTTCTTTTATTTATATCTTGAGCCGAGGGTCTAACTAAAATAACATCTCTAGCATCACAACATAGGGGTAAGGTCTGCGTACATTCTACTCCTCCCAAATCCCACTTTGTGGGATTACATTAACTTTTTGTTGTTGTTGTTGTTGTTGTTGTTGTTGTTGTTATATAACCTATGTATTATGTTATGTGGAATAACAGATGGAAGAAAATTATATGAATCAATAATACACGGATTAAAACAACTAAAATGATCAAAACATAACTCATATGTATTAAATAATATTTTAACGTTAAACAAACAACATGATTTTGGTTATTGCATTATTATTCATACATTATTAATTCCTCCATTAATATTTCATACATTACTAGTCCGTACATTATAATTTTTATGTTTTAAATTTATGCACAAAAAAAAATCTATGCACAACTTGTCTCTCAATCAAGTGACCCCTTAGGCGATGTTTGAAAATTAATGTGCAATTGCTACTCTAATAATTACATAATACGGTAATGAAATAATATACTAGTAATTACGATTTTAGTTTAATTGTACAAATATAATTATATAATTTATTTAAGTTAATAATAAAAAAATAAATGCACTATATTTCTTTTAATCTCGTAACCTATAGGCTCTTACGCGGATATTGTATTTTAGAACATTGGTTCCATCAAACAAACAATCCCTAAGAGAAACTAATTAGGCCTAAATTCGAGAAAGTATAAAAAGCACAACCCAAAACGGCAGAGTCATTGATGACAACAAGTTGTTGTTGCCTTGCAATACTCGAAATTCAGATTCCCAAGCATTTTCCCAGTGATAGAGAGGTAATTAGTGGCTTCTATTTGAAATAATTTCACAAATTATTCACTATCGAATTTCAACCTAACATATTATAGTTATTAATAATAGGTTTAATAAAAGATATTTTACTATTGTCAAGGCGGCTTCATAAAATTATTGGTCTAAAGCCAAATTTTAATAAGAGACCTTATACGTTTTTTATTAGTATATATACACATATATGGAAAAAAATAATCTTGCCATTTATTTTCATACTTGTTTATAGTATATATTATTAAATGACATTAAGTCTTTAAGTTCACATGGTAATATTATTTATATTAGAAAATGATAACTTAAATGAATGAGATGTTAGAAATGTATTTGTAATATGTTACCATTGATATTGTTGTAAAAAATATATTTACTAATATGAAGATTTAAGTAGTTTAATTCAAAGTTTTAAAAATATTTTAACTGTTGAAGAGTAGACACATTTCTTTACTTTTTAATATTTTTTTGTACTTTTTTATTTTTTCTTCAAATTTAATATTATCTAATTTGAAATAAAATTATAAAATTCATTATTAAAAAATTTGGAGGACTTAAATCAAGGCTTTACTAGCACCCCTAATATATTCAGTTAAATTTACAGAGTCTCACTTAGGGGTGGTAAATGGGCGGGCTAGGCTGAATTTGGACGGGTCAAAATGGGTTAGGTCAACAAATGGATCATTGCCCAACCCAGCCCAAAGTGAACTTGGGCTAAGATCAGCTGGGTCAAGATGGGTTAAACAATGGGTCATAGCCCAACCCACCCAACTTGACCCATGTTTTAAAATCATGCTTATCTTGCAAAAAAAAAATTCTTTTACCTTAAAATGTATAAGTTGAAAAATATTTACGAGGGAGGTTTGGGGTGGGTGGGTGGTGCAGAAAAACGAAAAAACAAAAAATAAAAAATTGAAAATACAAAAAAAAATATTTTTTTTTAGGGGATTTGCGCGTGGGGGAAGGAGGGAGGGTTGTGGTGGGTGGTGCAGAAAAATAAAAAAAACAGATAATAAAAATACAAAAAAAAAAAGTAAATTTTTTTAGGGGGGAGGCAGGGTAGGGGGTAGGGGGAGGGGTTGGTGGTGGTAGGGGGTAGGGGTGGGTGGATGGTGCTGAAAAAACAAAAAAAAAATTGAAATACAAAAAAAAAGAGTAAAATTTTGGCAACTAAGTAAATTTCTAGATAAGTTGGGTTGAGATCTTTTTGTTTTGGGTGAGTTTCATGGGTTGTATTTGGGCTGCTTAATGAGTTAACTTGGGGTCAGTCCAAATAGACGCATGAGCTAAAATGTTTATAGCCCAACCCATTAATCTCTGGGCGGGTTGGGAGATGTCACGACCCAAACTACCATGTCGTGATGACGTCTATCGTGGTACTAGGCTAGCCGACTCATTACTCAAAACAACGTGATATTTCATTTCAAAGCTAATTTCAAGCTATTTCATAGTAAAACTTCATAAAGAAATTCAAAACAAATGAAAAGTGCGGAAAGAAAAGCTCGACATCGGGTGTCACTAGTCACGAGCATCTACAATCTCTGTCTAATAATACTAAGACCAATACAGTCTGGAAACAACTAAAAATATCTATAGGAAGATAGGAGGGAGAAGAGCAAGGCTGCGATCGCCAGGCAGCTACCTTGCCAACTCCAATAAATTCGCGACGGAATGAAATCAACACTCACTAGCACGTCCAGTAACACCTAAATCTGCACACAAGGTGCAGGGAGTAACGTGAGTACGCCAACTCATTAAGTAACAACCATAAATAAAGGCTTAGCAATAGTGACGAGCAGTGAAACACATAAAGTACACATCATGAAAATCTCAGTAAAATACAACATGCTTTCAAATTAGTATTTGAGTCAAAGCATCTCGTTTGAAATCCAGTCTCGGTGAAAATCATTTAAAGATACTTCTCAACAGTTTCAATAGAGGCTCAATGCAAAATAGAGGGAAAATGATGAAAACATAAACAGCCCATCGGGCAAAACATCACTCATATACAGCCCCTTGGGCATGTCTCACAGTCACTCATAAACAGCCCCTCGGGCATACCTCACCATCACTCATGCCTCCCAGTCACTCAGCACTTGACACTCACACTCAGTAGGTACCTGTTCTCACTGGTGGAAAGCTTCGGAGGGGCTCCTTCCGCCCAAGCGCTTATCAAGCCAAATCATGATATAAATCACTCAGGCCCTCGACCTATATCAAACATGTTGCGACGTGCAGCCCGATCCCATAAATATCCTCACAAAATCAGGCCCTCGGCCTCACTCAGTCATAAACCTCACAAGCCACTCGGGCATTTAAGTAAAAACAGGGAATTCAACCCAAAACAACATTTATGTGCATCAAAACAGAGTAATAAAACTGAGTTATGCAGTAAACAGGTTTAATCATGAATGAGTATAGATTTCCAATCGAAAACAGTGACAGGTTAGTAAGAAAAAGGCCCTTGATGGTCCAAATAGTACTGGCACAAGGCCCAAACATGGCATTCAACCCAATTTACAGAAACTCTCTCTAAAACAAAATACGCAACTCTACAGTTGCTACGGGACGGACCAAGTCACAATCCCAACGGTGCACGCCACACGCCCGTCACCTAGTATGTACGTCACCCCAAAATAGTAAAAATGATACGAAATCCGGGGTTTCATACCCTTAGGACTAGATTTATAATCGTTACTTACCTCAAACCGGTCAATTCTCTAACCCGCGATGCTCTTGCCTCTCGACTCGGCCTCCAAAAGCTCCGAATCTATTCAAAATCAGTATATTACCATCAATATACGCTAATGGAATGAATTCTACAAGAAAAATTATCAAATTAGCCCAAAATATCGAATTCGGCTCAAGCCCGCCCCCCGAGCCCACGTCTCGAAATCCGACAAAATTTACAAAACTAGAAAGCCCATTCACTCACGAGTCCAACCATATCATATTTATCAAAATCTGACCTCATTTGGTCCCTCAAAATCACAAATCAAACTCTCTAATTCCCAAGCCCTAACCCCCTTCATTTTCACCCCTAATCTTCACAAATTGTATGATTAAATAACTGAAAATTACCATAATCACGAGTATTAGGCTCAAGTAACTTACCTCAATGAAAACCCCCTTGATCCCCTCTTCAAAACTCTCCAAAAAGCTTTAAATCCGAATAGAAATGATGAAGAATACACAAAAATTCCCGAAGTGTGCAATATATACCTTATGCCCGGGCTTCTCGCGCCTGAAGCATTTTTCTCGCACACGCGCGACCGCACCTGCTGCCCAAGAATCTGCACTTGGTCAAATCACTTAACCGCCCAGACTCCGCACCTGCGACCAGGCCTCGCACCTGCGGGTTCGCGGGTGCATCCAAGCTTGCGCACTTGCGCACCTTCCTCAGCTCCCAAACTCCGCATTTGCGATCATCTTTCGCGCCTATGACCCTCACACATGTGTCTCTCCTTCCGCAGATGCGGAAACACCAAAAAATTCACAGCAACAGTTTTCAGCAAATTCACCAACACCAAAAACCAATCTGCTAACCATCCGAAACACACCCGAGGCCCTCGGGACCTCAACCAATAATACCAACGGGTAACATAACAATATACGAACTAAGACGAGCCTTTGGAACACTCAAAACAACATCAAAACACCAAATCAACCTCGGATTCAAGCCTAAGAACTCCTAAACTTCTAATTTTTGCAAACGACGCCGAAATCTACCAAACCTCGTCCGAATAACCTCAAATTTTGCACACACGTCACAAATGACCCTACGAACCTACTCCAACTTCCAAAATTCTATTCCGACCCCGATACCTAATTTTTCCACTGTCGACCAAAATCGCTATATTTTTAACTTTCACCAATTCAAGCCTAACTCTACCACGGGCCTCCAAATTACAGTCCGGACACGCTCCTAAGTCTAAAACCACCTAATGGAGCTATCTGAACCATAAAAATCCAAATTCGAGACCATTTACTCATAAGTCAACATTCAGTTGACTTTTCCAACTTAACCTTCTAAATAGGAGACTAAGTGTCTCATTCCACTTCGAAACCACTCCGGACCCGAACCAACCAACCCGATACAACACAATAAAGCTGAATAACACATAAAGAAGCAAAATAGAGGAAACAATGCTATAACTCTCGGAACGACCGGTCGGGTCGTTACAAGCGGGTTGAATGGGTGGTTTGGGCTCAAATTGCCACCCCTAGTCTCACTTTAGAAAATGTAATAATGACAAGAACATTAAACGCAGTAAGTGTGTCATTCAGTTACCAAATGTAAATGAAGCTGGTTGAACAGTATGTTCATAGTGTGGCAGTAGTCTGTAAATAATTGTTGATCATCAATGAGGGGTGACTCAACAAAAGTGATGGTCTAAAACCAAAATATATTAAAAAGACCCTGAAACTTTTTTTTATATATAAAATCCATAAAATATTGAGACATAAAAAAAATCCTACATGACTTTGATCTAGTGGTGAGAACGCAACTCATGACGTATGAGTTAGACGCACGTCATATGATATTGAATTCTTCCCTTAAGTGAAAATGTTGAAGGGTGAGCCATTATCCATCGTGTTTTGAACCTTGCGACATTTGTCTCAGAGATTTCTTAGTTAAAAAAGATGAGACACAAAAGAACTTGCTTTTTGGTGTGTGAATCAGTCAAATGTGACAAAAAAGAATAGCTAATTTAGAGAATTTGAGTTGAAATTAGAAAGTAAAATCGTGAGAATCATGAAAAAAAGACTATAGGTAAATATATTATTTAATTAATTTGGTGAGAAAAATTTATCCAATTAACTCACTCAATCTTAGTCTACCAAATGTTAAAAATTATTAAAATTTAAAATCTTTTATATATATATATATTATATAATAATATAGCAGTGCTTCAGGCTTACTCTAGTTAGGGTTTACGGCTTATTCTCTCTAAACTATTTGTTTTGAATTTCCTTTTAATTTAATGTGCTTCAAATGAATATATAGTGAATAGTTTTATTTTTTTGTCTCTCAAATTACCAGATTGCTTTCAGTTCTCTGTTTACACACAGTAGCGTTCATGGGTTCTTCATCGACGGATGCTTTTCCCCAAATTCAGGTACCCGATAAATATGCTTCTATTGTTATAATTGTTCTGCAACACCTTAGCACTGTTAATACCTGCTAGAAGATTATCGTCCTTATTCAAGGACTATTATTAGCTCATTTCAATTAATATTTTTATCCTTTTCCTTGGCGGAGGAGTTAGGAAAAGTAATTTGCAGCTTGGCTAGATTATCGTGCATAGAAGACTATCGTCATTTAGATGTACGTAGTGTCAGTAGGACAAGGAAGAAAAGCTAAGAGGTCCATGGCATATGTAGGGTTAAGGTGCATCAGTCTTATTGTCTATTCGGAGTATTCCATTTCAGCAGAAACTGCCAGGTACCTGATACTCCATTTGTGCAGATCACTACTTATGCTATAAGGAATTATGCCAGCAAGGTTGAGATAGAGCTGCAAAGGTATTAGGTTAAGAAAATAGATAACATTTGTAGTACCTAAGGGTCCCGTCAATAAAATTAGTGAAAATCTCGGGAGATTAGGATTCAAATTACAGAGACAATTTCTTTTAGGTGATTTCTTACTTTCCACCTAAACTTTGGTGGTAGAGTTACTCAGTACATGACTACATGTGTTGGTGGAAGATAGAAGCTATGTGATGGAACAGCGAGGTACACGCCAACTCATATTAATACCATCATTATTTAAAAGGAAAAGCCTTTGTTGGAGGTAAAGACTTCGTTGATACAAACATATGAATAGACTAAAGAAGACTTGCATATCTTGAGGACTCTAGCGATGTGAACAAAAGCTTCTACAGAGGTTCGTCTTTAAAGAATGGTTATACTATATTGGCCACCCTTTACATGCCGCATTCAGGCCCTTGATGGTTAGTTGATTGATTAATTGGTCACTGGTAATTATATCTTATGACACGCAGAACATATTATCATAAATTAAAAGGCTGTTTGGTTAAGTTAAATTTAAATAACTATTAGTTACAAGTGCAGAATAGGACTTTTAAGTGTTGGAGATAAATTTATGAATAAGCGGTTATGTGTTTTTTAATTTTAAATTAATTTCGATACAGATTAATTTGAGCATATACTAATTAATAATTTGACTAAATTCGTAACTAAAAAACATACTTAAATAGTGTAAACGATTCATATAGTATTATTCAAAAAGTAAACAAAGAAATGTTTAGTCATAAAATGAAATATCAATATAGATTATTTTTCAAGATCAAAGAACCACATAAATGGGACATGAAAGGAGTGATGGGGTTTTGGAAAAGGGGCAAACTCTTATTTTTCGTGGAGGACAATCGAGTACTTCAAATGTTTTTTCCTATGAAAGGAGTGATGAGGTTTTGGAAGAGGCGCGAACTCTTATTTTTTGTGGAGGGCAATCGAGTACTTCTTAAGGTTTTCCCCATGAAAGGAGTGATGAGGTTCAGGAAGAGGGAAAAACTTAAATTCGAGGTATATTTGCCTGTAGGAGATACTGGAACGAGTTGGTGCATTGTCTTACAAACTCGGATTGCCACTACAGTTGTCAGCGTTTAACTTAGAGTTCTACATGTTGATACTCCGAAAGTATATTCATGACTAGACGTGTCCTTTAGGTTGTCCAGGTAACCTAGAACTTGACTTATGAAGGGGTCTCGATAGCTCTTTTAGACATGCAGGTTCACTA
The DNA here is from genome assembly GCA_005239505.1 of Nicotiana paniculata. Classification (NCBI taxonomy): domain Eukaryota; kingdom Viridiplantae; phylum Streptophyta; class Magnoliopsida; order Solanales; family Solanaceae; genus Nicotiana; species Nicotiana paniculata. The sequence goes on from ML311137.1 coordinate 94,618, forward strand.
GTCGGGGTCGATTAAGATTTCTTTGGTTAAAGCGTTGTGGTAGAACCATCCTTCCGGAGAGGCTACTTGGGAGTATAAGAAAGGACATGCATAGAAAATACCCGTAGTTGTTTGACACTTGGAGTATGGTTCTAGCCATGTTCATCCTCAAACATTATTTTTTTTTTGGGGGGGGGGGGATGTAGTAACCCGTAGCTGATGAGGACTACTTTTGTCATTGAGCATAAAAAAGGAGAATGAAATAAGTGAACGGTCAAAGCCCACAAAACAAAATTGAGGGGGGGGGGGGATGTAGTTACCCGTAGCTGATGAGGACTACTTTTGTCATTGAGCATAAAAAAGGAGAATGGAATAAGTGAACGGTCAAAGCCCACAAAACAAAATTGAGGAGCAAAGGGTTTTACAGGGTCATTGCAATCGTCTAAGCTTCTGCTGTATTAGCTCTATGTGAAGTTCATCAAGTGAGCTCATTTAAGAGCTCTCTGACGTGAGTGAAAGTTTTAATAAAATCTATAATACAAGCTAAAACATTTAATGGGGCTTCCAAAAGATTGGGGTGCAGTTCTGTAGAAGCTGTACCGAGACAAGGCAAATAAGAATCATCCGAAGCAACTCCTTAACTTGAGAGTGAGGTAGAAAGAAAGGAAGAAGGAAAAAAGGGAGAGAAACCCAAGCTTGGTTTGCAATGATGCAAGGTTCTAATTTTTTTTTTTTCCATTTATTTAATATTATTAGATACAATTTTTTTTATCTAGCAGGAATACTTATAGATACAATTATTGTTGGGATGGATATTCAATTTGCTTAGATTTAAGTTTAAATTGTATTATTAGCATTGAGATTAAATTAAGTTATATTCAATTAGAATTGATTGGATTTATAGATTCAAGATTTTATACATGAATCTATGTATACTTTTGATTTGAGATAGAGGATTTAGACATAGAAAAATCATGAATTTGAGCCTAAAGTCCAACAAAAAAAATTGAGTAATTGAATGGGTAATTGGACCAAGAATGGATAAATCACATATTTGACTCACTGAATATGAAAATGTAGTAGGTCTATCGAGACCTTGTTGACGGAGAGTTGTCCTATATGGGTAATTAACATTGTTATTGCATATTTTGCCTAGATTGGATGTGTCTGACTGAGATCAGACACGGAAGATAAGTAGAGAAGCTATATGCTTTGGCTTGGCGTTGAGCTAACTGAGACTTTAACCTCTTGATTGTTTCTTTTCTATAAGCGTGATTTAAAAACTTGCATAAGTGCTTTAAAAAGGTGTTTTGACTGTCTAGTATGTGTGGGGGCGAACATATGCTAGACATAAGCACTTTTGAGATATATACAGCTTATGGTATGAAATGATTTCTATAAGTTCTTTAGCTCCATTATTTTGGGGACTAAAGCAATGAAGGATGCATCTAATCGCCTTTTGAATTGATCATGACTATGGAAGAAATTCCAGGAATTCAGGCATTCAACAGATCACTTTTAATGACTTCCCAGTAATGTTGATAGAATCTCATAGTTAATCCATTCAGTCCTGTTGCTTTTTTACACTTTACAATAATTAGGACTGGGAGAAGTGCAGGGCGTTCAATTTTTAACATGATGCAGATTATTATGCAGTGTAAACAACCTGCATAAGTAGTGCGCTTTTCCTACTCTTAAGACAAAAAGTTGTTGTAGAAAGAACTGAACTGCATATCTGAAGATGTAAAATAAAACCTAGAGACCTGAAGTGTCAAGCTTCTTTATTTAAGTGTTTATAATTTGAAGAGAAATAGAATAAGGTTTGGGTCCAAGCATTTAAAGAAAACTTCTCTTTTAAAAGTCTTCTCCTAACTAAAAAAGAAAGGAACTTTTGTGGGTGGCAGCCTGTAGTTAGTAGCACACATCATAATTATAGATTTTTTTTTTGGCATTTGGCATATATCTGAAAAGCCTTAAAACTGTGGTGGTGGCGGTAGGAACAGACATTTTCCCCCTTTTACTTAAGTGCAAGATAGGAAGGAAAATGCAATAGTTGATCTGGAGGATGTTAAATGGTTGAAAAGCACAATAACACAATCAACGGTTGTTATAAGAGTACCGATAAAAAATGATGGGTACAAGAATGGTACAGCAACCTGCAACTAGTGTTTTCAAAGGCATCGTTTAAGTTGACCTGTGGACGAGGCAAAAGAAAGCTAACCTGACAGTGGAGGGAGGGTGCTTGTCCAGGCGGGTGCGCACTCATCCAAAATGGATTGTACTTCCATGCTTTATGCTTTAGTGGCTTATGTGTTTGCCCTGCTGGAAATCTTCTTTAGTTTAAGTAAGCATAATCAGCAAGAGACATAGGGAGTTTGGAATCATGCTAAGAGCCCGTTTGGATGGGCTTATTTTAAGTGACTTTTAAGTCAAAATAGCTTTTAAGTCATAAGTTAGAAATTCTAACTTTTGACTTTTGGCTTGTTTTTGTCATTTTAGCTTAAAAAATAAGTGCTTACAAGTACTTTTTTACTCTATCCAAACACTACAAAATGACTTAAAAGTTATTTTGGCTTAAAAGGATTTAATATAAGCCAATCCAAACGGGCTCTAAGTTTGATTTGTTTTTTTCCAGAATGGTTGATTTCTAGCATTGTCTATATTTCATTAGAAAGCAGATTCTTACTTGGATAGAAAATTCATTCGCTGAAAGGATCATTAGAATTGACGGTGCAACAGGAATTGCCAGAGGTTGCCTGAAGGGGCAAGAGGGAGAGGGGTGAGAGTGAGAGTGAGAGTGAGAGTGAGGCAGGTTGTTACTATATATAGTTAGATTTTATTTTAGGTTGTTTGGATTTCTTGTCTGGGTTATTTATTTATTTCTTTTTCGATTTTATAATTGATTTTATGTCAGTCCGAAAAATTTGTGCTTTATGCTTTAGTGCGTATATGTTTGCCCTGCTGGAGATCTTCGGAATCATGCTTAGTTTATTATGTTTTTCCAGTGTGATTTCTAGCATTGTCTTTCTTCTACTCGAAATCAGGTTTTTACTTGGATGGGTGAAAATCATTCCGCTGAAATGGATTATTAGCATTGACTGCGGGACAGAAATTACCAGAGGGGGGGGGGGCAGTGTTGTAAATAGCGCTCGCCTCAACGCTAATAGCGGGAGGCGAGGCGAGGCAAGTTGCCATCGCTGTTTTACCGTGTGGCATAACATTTTCAAAGAGGCGAGCGCCTCTGCCTCTGTAGCGCGTGGCGACCTGTAGCGTCTCTTTTTGCAAAAGAGAAAAGAACAAGGCAGCAACAACGATCTGTTAAAACAAAAAATTAGGGCTCGTGATTTCTTTACTCTTTCTCCTTCAAGTCGACAGCAGACCAATGATTTCCTTTCTTCTTTCTTCATCAGGTATGCTTCTCTTCATCTCTTTTCTTCTTTCTTCTTCTCCTTTCTTCTTTCTTCGAGTTTCTGTTTTGTGACTCTGTCCAATTTTTTTCTTTCTTCTCTTCTCTTCTCTTCTTTCTTTTTGTTTTGGGCTCTGTTTTTATTGTTGTTGCTGCAACAGAACAGGGTCTGTGTTGCTCTGTTTTTTCTTCCTTTTTCTTCTTCTTCTTCTTCTTCTTTCTTTTTGTTTTGGGCTCTGTTTTTGATCGTTGCTGCTGCAACAGAACAGAGTCTGTGTTGCTATGTTTTTTCTTCCTTTTTCTCCTCCTCCTCCTTCTTCTTCTTCTCTTCTTCTTTCTTTTTTATGTTGGCTCTGTTTTTTATCACTGCTGCTGCACTCAACAGAACAGTCCGAAAAAAGCTCTGTTCTTTTTATGAAGACTCCGAGGATGAAGAAGATGATAGCCAATATAATACTAACATTCTTGAAATTCAAGAATTTGAAAATCTTGAAGAAGAATAGATGTTGCTTGTTTTAGACTTTTAGTTTATGAATCTACTATGACTATCTATTGAGTTTTTAGTTATATATATAGTATTTTATTTTTTTGTATAAATTGTCGCTTCACATAAAAAAGGCGAGCACGTTGCTGCTCGCCTCAGTGAAGGGGAACCTCGTCGCTATTTGTCACCGCACGCTATCCAAAACACTTGGGGGGGGGGGGGGGGGGGGGGGGGGGGATGTCAGAGAGGTTGTTACTAAGTATAGTTACATTTTATTTTAAGCAGTTTGGGTTCTTGCCAGGGTATTTATTTATTTTTCAGTAAGTAAGACTAGGCTATTTATTTGGCGGTTCTATGATCTTTTGTACTTAATTAAACTGTCTTGGTGATTCTTTGCTTGGATTTTGTGCTGGTCCAAACCAACTCAGTTCTATCTAACTTTAAGGAAATGCTACATAATGTCCCCTCACTTCAATATATCTAATTCACTATTTTCTGAATGATATTGTATTCTCACAACATTTTTAAATAATGAAAGCCCTTTCTCTTGCTTTACACCTTTTACCTTCAGCCAATATTTGGAGGTTTATTCTGATTCGAAGCTAGCCAGTGTTGTGCATCTTCCTCAGTTGTCTTCTGATAATCAAGTCTCAAGGTTGAAGGGAGTGATAGGAAGGTTTGCTAATAATTTAACTTGATCATTAACTGTTTTCGGCTTTCCGAAGATTTTAATTGTTCCAAAAACAGCTCCATCCATTTTAAGTATATATGGATGTCCAGCAGAAGTAATATCGTTGCTATCTTGGTCTGGGAGGCCAACCCCAGCGGAGGAGGAAGGCAACTGCCAGTAGCTTATTTGTGGCCTCTTAATTCCACCACTGGTTTTTATTGAGCATTGCTTTACTTTACTGTTACTGCATTGTCAAGTTTTGATAGCAGCTGGTCAATGGAGGAAGCGATGCCTGTAACTTTTCCCAGTATGTTGTTTTGGTTGATTTGGATGAAAAGCAATTACGATGAAGTCGGCTGTATTCATCACTTTTTAGACTCTTTCCAGATGAAGAATGAATAATCCAAAAACAGCGCCATATGATTCTTGTTTGAGAAATCATAGTACAGTATAGTGGTCCGTTCTTTTTGGTCTTTTGTTTAGGAAAACAAAGGGGTGATGCTTGTGGTGTCTAAGTTAGAAAGATATTACCAATACATAAGAAAACAAGATTTAGTACAAAATATAAATTTTGAGCTGGTTTGTCATGGGGATAATTATGTTGGGCTATTTTTTCAGTCTCATAGATTCTGCAAATTTTGCAATGCTAGTCAATATAAGATTGGTGAAGCTTGAAATTCGCTACATGATTCATTTAAGCAGCGGGCACGTCAATTTTGGCATCAAACATGATGAGTTGCTCATAGTTGTGGTCAGGTATTGGAAGATGAGAAGTCTATGGCATTTATGCCATTAGCTATGAGAAACCCAGAAAGGTATCATGACTGTTAAAGAGCGGCATCAGTTAAGCGAAGGTAAGGAGAAGTTGGATGCATCAGGAGGGTTAGAGCATGTATCATTCAATAAGCATGTGCAAAGGTGGGATGGATGTCATAAGGAGGACAGAAGTGAAGTGCAGAGTTTGGATCTTTAAAAAACTTCTGTTATGATTGTGTAAGGTTATAGTGTTTGAGATGACTTTCAGAAAATTGGAAGTGGACTGAGGTGCAGGGGGCAGGTTCTTGGTGAAATCCTTGTTAATCTTCCTCTGAAGAGGAAGGGGTGTGACTTCCTCATAGAGTCTGTCTGGCTACTTTGCTTTCCTAACTTACCATTTTTTCTAATAGATTGTCTTGGATTCCCAACTTAACAGTAGAAAAATGTAGGAAAGAGGCAGATCCTTTATAAAATTGGTGGTTTTGTGCTAAAATACTGGATCCTTATGATACACTATGATGGCCATCCATATTGTAGAATAAGATGCTTAGCTAGGTTATTCCTAGATGTGCCGAGGAGCTTACAACCAGTTGGAGCGGAGGAGGAAAGATGAAGAGAGAAGCCGTCAAATGTGATCCATCCACACATGGAAGGATATGAATAGGAAGACATTTGACGGAGTCAAGGATGCCACTTCTTTGACGGAAAATGTGCAAGTACCTTTTCTTCATCTTAGAGTACACAGAACATCCCCAATTTAGATGCACAGATTGGATGACAGTCACAGAGAGCTCTGCCCCTTTTTTCTTCTTTCCTATAGCATAACTCTCTTACTCTCTTTTTTTGATAATGTAAATTGTATTAATCAAAAGGGAGAGAACTCCCGTATACCAGAAGTATACCAAAAAGTAGAGAATTTACATCAGAACATGATTCTTTACAAAAGACGCCCAATCTTCTATACAAGTAGGGGCTATGTGAGTGCACCAAAAACGATCAAAGATAAAAGACTATTCTTAAGATGTGAAAAAGGAAACTCAATCCCCTCAAAAGCTCTCCTATTTCTCTCCCCCCAAACTATCCACATGAGAGCTAACAGAGCGAACTTCCACGCCTTTTGCTTTCTTCTTCTACTGAAACCGGCCCAACTATATAACATTTACTTTACAATGCTTGGCATCACCTATTGAACACCAAAAAGATTTAGGAATGCCCTCCACAAACCCGAGGACATAGGGCAATGCAACAAAAGATGATCAACTTCTTCCCCTGAGCTTTTACACATGTAGCACCAACTAACAAGTGTAATTCCTCTCTTTCGCAGATTTTCAGCAGTCAAGATCACTCCCGTCGCAGCTAGCCATGCTTGCAAAAAAGCACACCTTCGTGGGCGCCTTGGGAATCCAGATCGAGGAGTATGGAAAAGTGACCTCCTCTCTCACCAACATACTCTGGTAAAAGGACTTTACGGTGAACAAACCATCGTCACGCAAACCCCATCCCCAAGTAAGTGATGTTGCCATTGAAGGCTTCCCAATTCTTCATGATGCTCCTCCACATGCCACACCCAAAATGTGTTGTGATTGCCTTGGTCCTCCAACCCCCTACCGTGGAATCATACTTTTCTACTATGACCTCCCTCCATAGAGCATGTTCTTCTACCCCGAATCTCCACAGCCACTTCCCCAACAAAGCTCTGTTGAATACCCTAAGATCTTTTACTCCAACTCCAAGTCACCCCACTTCTTTAAGGAAGTGACTGTCTACCAATTCACTAGATGAAACTTTCTAGTTCCATCCGTAGCATCCCAAAGTAAGTTCCTTTGAAGCCGCTCCAGTTTTTCTGTGATGCTCACAGGAGCTTGCATCAGGGACAAGTAATAGGTGGGCATACTCGATAAAGTGCTTTTAATAAGCACTTCCTTACCGCCTTTTGACAAGTACCATTTCTGCCAGCCTGCTAATCTTTTTTCAACCCTTTCGATCACTGGATTCCAAACCGTAGTATCCTTATGCGAAGCGCCCAATGGGAGACCCATGTAAGTAGTGGGAAGAAGACCTTACATCTGAGAACATAAGACAAAGCATCAATGTTAGCAACCTCACCCACTGGGAAAATCTCACACTTGCCGAGGTTGATTTTGAGTCCTGATACTATCTGAAACCACTGCAAGACCTTCTTCAGGTAGGTTAACTGATCCATATCAGCATCACAGAAAACCAGGATGTCATCCGCAAAAAGCAAATGAGACACTCTTCGGGCACTGAGTACCCCGATCGGAGCTGAGAATCCTCTCAAGAAGCCTCCGCACGATCCATCATTTTACTCAGAGCATCCATCGCTAGAATGAATAGCATGGGGATAGGAGGTCACCTTGCTTGAGACCCCTGGAGCTGCCAAAGAAACCACACGGGCTACCATTAACCAGGACAGAGAATCTGACTGAGGAATTGCAGAACTTGATCCATCCACTCCATCTTACCCCAAACCCCATCCGCATCATAATAAAATCCAGAAACTCCCAATTGACATGGTCGAAAGACTTCTCAAGGTCTAACTTGCATAGTAAGCCGGGTTCTCTATTTTTCCTTCTGGAGTCTACAAGTTCATTTGCCACCAAAGCAGCATCCAGGATCTGCCTACCTTCCACAAACGCATTCTGGGAGGACGAAGCAGACACGTCTAAAACCTTCTTGAGTCTGTTGGAAAGCACTTTAGAAATAATCTTGTAAATGCTCCACATGAGACTAATAGGCCTGTAGTCTCTGATACAAGATGTACCTTCTTTCTTAGGCACAATAGTAATAAAAGAAACATTGATACTTCTCTAACACCATTCATGTGGAAGTATTCAATGGCTTCCATCAACTCCCCCTTAATGGTGTCCCAACAGAGCTGGAAGAAGGCCAAGGAGAAACCATCAGGCCCGGGGGCCTTATCACCATTACAACTCGACACAGCCTCGTGCACCTCCTCTTCGAAAGCCCTTTCTAGCCACTCATTGTCTCCCTCCCCTATGTGGTTGAACTCTATTCCCCCCAAAGTAGGACTCCAACTAACTTCCTCTTTGTATAAGTTCTCAGAAAACCCCACTATCGCCCCTTTTACCTCCTCCTCTCCCTCAATCCTCACCCCATCCACAACTAAGGACTCTATGAAGTTTCTCCTTCGATTTGCAACCACAACCCTGTGGAAAAACTCTTGTATGTCGAATTTCTGATTTTCTCCATAATAAAAATTATTAGTTGTTACAGATAGGAATACCTTTGCTAATTTTTCCTGTATCATTGTTCAATTGTTTTCCCCTTTTCTAAAGAAAACAAAATTACAAAAAAAAAGCGCATCATACATGTAGTCTATCTTATGAAATGGTAAATATTTTTCTGTTCATTTGACATTTCATTGGTTCTTATTGGTGATATAAATGACATATATTGGTATTATTTTGAGCAGGAAACTTTGATGGAATTTCGTGCTGGTAAAATGATCATAGAGGGGAAAAAAGTTATCCCTGATTCACGGAAAGGACTTGTTCGTATAGGCAGGGTATGAGGAATTCAAAAGAAAGCATATTTGATTTGGTTTGTCATTTTTGTTGTTAACCTAAGTGTGTCCCCGTCTAGCTTAAATGTTGGCGATCTTACAAAAGCGTTGCTTTATAAATGTCTAAATATCTGTTATGAAATTACGGTGTCATTTTTTATATTTTAGGGTGAAGAGGGACTACTCCATTTTCAGTGGCTTGACCGTAATCTCAACATTGTCGAAGATGTATCCTTTTTCCCGCCAAATCATAGTGAATTCTGTCTTTGGTATTGCTTCACTTTTATTTTATTGATCACTGCTCTTATTCTGGAAATAGTACTATCCACAGTAATTAATAAAATTCTGAGAGTTATTTCTTGACAAAAGTTGATCATAGGATCAGATTGTTTTCCCAGAGGAGGCAGTTTTTGAGAAGGTATTTCTATTACCCGTTGCTTGTTACTTTAATCACTGAAGAACTATCCAATTGCAACAAAAGATCTCTGTAATGTTTAAGATGAAGTTGACAAAATACAGAATCAATATTGTCTAATGACTAATGAGTGACTCTAAACATGATTGTCTATCTAAGAGTTAATTCCCTGAATGGTCACCCAACTTATGGGAATAACCTATCAAAGTCACTTTTGTTTGGTTTGGGACAACAAAGTCACCCAAAGAAAATAAAAAACACCCATTTGGCATGCCATATCATATTAAAAAATATGTTTTAAAGAAAAAACCCATTTAACCAATGTCTATTATACCCATTTAACCCATCCGATAAGAAAATGGGTCTACTTCGAAAAAAGAAAGTTCCTGTTTATAACAAAGTAAATTCTTGTTAAAAGGATCGAAGCAACAAGGTAGACAAATCTTTTGACTGGAGGAAGTACTTACTGCACATTTTGAAAGTCATTAAATTAGCTTCTTTTTAATCTCAGAAACATCCGTAAGGTAATTAAATACCTGTGCTTGCTCCTGTTGTATTCCCACCAAATCCAAGAGTAGAAGCTCTTTACTTTGGTTCTCGACTCAAGTGCTTTTACATCCAAAAATTGAGGCTTTAGAAATCTAGAATAGAAATCCAAAAGCAATGAAAATTTTGTTTTTAATCCAGAATCAGTATGTCAAGTTAAAATAGGTTATTTACTTAACCTTTATATTTTAAGAAATGAGTAATTAATTTTGTATTTTGTAATGCTTTGGCTTCACCACCCTCTGTCACACTATTATCTGGCCTCTAGAGACTGTAAATCACTGTAAAACTGTAAATCACTCTAATCTTTTAGTATATTATAGTTTGAAAAGAATATAATTGGCACTGCTTTGGAAAGTTCTGAACATTAATATAATAGATCATCTTTTTTAATATAGATCGATTTTCTTATTGGGTGGGTTAAATGGGTATAATGGACATGGGTTAAATGGTTTATCATTAAAAAAAATATTTTTTATATGACATGGCATGCCAAATGAGCGTTCTTTATTTCTGAGTTAAAAAAAAAAGCAATAGTTGGGTGACTTTGCTGTCCCAAACCACACTTTGGTAGGGATATTCCCGTAAGTTGGGTGACCATGGGAATTAACTCTAGATCTAACTATTCATTATTTACTTACAGGAGGTCCAAACTTTCCTCCCATTTAAATATTTTTCCTTAAATTTGTCATTCAGAGGTTCTCACATTAATTAATCTCTGCTATTAATCCGTTGTCTGATACTCTTCAGGTCAATCAATCATCTGGAAGGGTCTACATCTTGAAGTTCTGTACGGACGATAGAAAGTTTTTCTTTTGGATACAGGTCACTTCTGTTGCCATGGATATTTCTGTATGCTTTTGAGTTACAAGAACATGCATTGTGATAATTTATCCTTTCATTTTGTGCAGGAGCCAGCAGCTGACAATGATGCACAGATATGTAGCTCAGTCAACTTCCACTTGAATCAACCACTTGGTAGTCAAGATTTATTCCTGTTTTTGTTGGTTTATTCTTACTATTTTTTCCCTTGTTTTCTTTTCCCTTTTAATTTTGCTTTATCTCCTTTTTAAAGTTTAATATCTTGAAAGTTGATTTGGAAAAAGAATAATACATCTTCCACCAACTTAATTTATGATTATACGAGGATAAGCGTAGCAAATATTAAGAGTTTTCAAGATATCAGGCCAATGTCTCTCTGCCTTAAGTTTCCTTCTTTCCTGTCTGCCTATTTGCAGACGCGAATTTAGCTGTCGACTAACCATCCCTTGTTTCTTTTTTCTTCTGAGTTCTTATGCGTCATGCACTTGCAATGTGGCAGGCTCTTCCTGAGCCTTGTGTGTGTGTTTCATGTTGTTTGGTTCTTTTTTTTTTAAATAAAATTTTTAAATTGTTGGATTGATACCAATTCATGAAAATATTATTCATCAAGTGTCATGATGTTTGGCTCTTAAAATTTTCGATTTATTATGTGTCAAGTGTGAATCTTTTACCTTTAAGAACTTTAAGGGGGCTAGTTTAGGGTTGAGGTATAGTACTCGTTGTAACAACCTAAAGGGGCTGGAAATGGAATTCTAATTTGGGGAATGCACTCTAATATATTGTTATAGTACCTACATTTGGATGATGTTAATTGATGTTTTTATCTGTATAACTTCTATTATTCCCCAAAGATGGAAGATTATGTAACATACCTGTTTTAACTTTGGTATATTTTGAACTTGTTTGAATAGAGTTCCCTGGTGAAGATGAGCCTGAAGCTTCAGCTCCATTACAAAATTCTGAAGATATGGTAGAGGAAGATATCTCATCGAGGTAATGCTAATATAGTCGAGCAGTATAATATCTGTTTTTGAAGTTGCATCTTGCTACAAATATTGGGAAGATTTATATGCTAACAAAGATTTTTAAGGACTCATGCAAATGGGTTTGTCTCACTTCACATTACTTAAGAACACAAGCGACTAGTTCGAGATTGAGACAGCACCAACAACTAGAACTCAATCCTAGCAAGTTGGGGTCAGCTATATTATTCCTCACTGACTATGCTGCTTCAATCTTAGGTCGAACAGATTACCGGCTCCGAAGGCCTGCAAGAGGCATAGTTAATTAATTGATTGATTTGTTTTCCTTTTGGTGTGTTCCTTTTAAGTAGTAGTACACGACCATCTTTATCTCTATGAAATTGCTGGAGGCTGGAAATATTTAAATATCTGGCTGAGCTCTTTCAGGGCGGGAAATTTGGTTAGTGCAAGCATGAATACTGAAGCAAGTAGTGATGTAACGTCTTCGGGTCCTGTAAAGTTGGCTGATCTTCAAAGAATATTGAGTAACATAGGATCCACAGGTTTAGTTGACTGCTTCCCTTCAATTTTGTTATGTTTAACAATCTCTATCATTTAATCTCCATTTGGACATAATGTTATTTCTTATGGTTGATGCAGATGAGGCTGTAGATCCTGATGCAGGTAGGCATTTGGTTGACTCATAAATTGTTTGAGCATTTTGATGCTTGGCGACGGAATACTGTAATTCACTATTTTTAAGTTATAAGGATTTTGACGCAGTCAAACTGTTGTTGAGATGTTGATTAAAAAAAGAGTGAAGAATATAGCAATTTTTTGGTATACAGGAATCAAAGCTTGATGTATAATCTGGTTCTTTTGCTGCCTTCGATTTTTCTTATGAGGGTTCTCCTTTACCTCTTATTTTCTTCTTTTTTTCCCTTGCAATTGGAGAACATCATCTAGAAATTTTAATGCCAAGCGACTACGAGTACAACAATACTTTTCACTTGAATCAAGCCCAGATCTGGTCGTTTATATAATACAAACAAGATAGCATATACACCATTGTTTTTAACTTATCTTGCTGCTGTACCAGGATTGGGATTGGGAGATATTTTGAGGCCTGAGCTCATATTACCACTGATTGAAGAAATACCACTAGAAGGAGAACTAGCTTCATACTTGCCTGAGGTAAAAATTTGGTTCCACTGTTTTCCCAAACTACAAGAGTTGCACTGGTGACATTATCTTGAAAATTGTCATGTTTGCAGGGCCATTGGACACCACATGAATTATTGGAGTTGCTGCAGAGTCCCCCATTCCGCCAGCAACTAGACTCGTTTACTTATGTGAGTGATCAAATTCTCTGTCCTGCCGCTTCAGGTATTTAGGTATTGCTTGCAGGTTGTGTTTGTAATTTGACTCTCTTCTTACTGCAGGTTCTTCGAACTGGACAAATAGATCTGACTCAGTTTGGAATTGATCCCAGTCAATGTAAGCAAACATTGAGTTGTTACTCATCTCGGTAGCTAAAAGGAATGAAACACTCTAATAGATTAATTTCCAATAACTACTTAATTTTTCCAAATTATCGAGTTTTCATCTACTCCCTTGTCATCTCTGTTAAATTGTGTTTGCTTGTGGATGGTGTTTACTCTTCCCTCTGAGCCGAAATACTTTTGACTTCCTCTCCTTTTTTGGCTCCGTCTTTAAAAAGATTGATTTTTTTCCTTAAAATGGAAGATTACTTCCCCCCCCCCCCCCAAATCAATTTATACTAATATAAACTGATTTTAATATGGGATGACCCGTATATGATGCGATATAGTACGAAAGTTCGATATTGTAAATTTTAAGCCATTACTTTACCCTGCCATACTCAATTTCTTTATCGTGCCAAAGTGGGTGAAGTGTCAAACCTTTGGCCTTTTGTCACCTTGAGCTCCAATTCATGTGAGTGTAACTCAATTTATCTTAGGTCTTGCTGGTTATACCTCTGATTTAGCATTTCAACTGGTCGTTGCTGATTTAGTACCAGAACTTTGTTTCTAAGTCATTTCTGATGCACTGAATCATGCTGGGACGAACAAAGTGTCAGTGCTGTTTTGAGTGTTGAAATTGGTTATTGTTTATGTACAATTTGTGCAGATAAGTTAACGGTCCCATCTTTTCTTGAGGCTCTGGAAGATTCTGTTTCCGGTGCATCAGGATCCAACGAGTCAAGGCAGGATGAGAAGGATGTAAGATCTCAAACGTGCAACAGAAGTGATCCCATGGATGAAGGCCATTAAGATATGAGTCCAAATCAGTACGAGATGCTCTTATGAAGTTGTCACAATGTTGATTCCCCTTGTTTATTTTAGAGAAAAAGAATTGATTTCCAGATTATGTGAACACTGTTGTTTACTAGCACTGTAAAGAATTAATGATTCAGGGTGAAGTTTCTTTCATTTCTTACCTCATTTTATGCAGACAAAGTATACGGCTGCAAATTGTGTCCAACTTATTATTGCAGCACTTCAGGTGATAAGACATTCAAATATGGGGCCGGGTATGATGTTTCACCATCAAAATTAAAGTTTCTATTGCATTAATCAAGGATTCTCAAAGTTCTCTGTTTTTTGTTCCTCTTCATTATGTTCAAAGAAGAGATCTAGTCACTGGCAGTCTGAAATTTGATTAGATCGTTGATGGTAGGTCCACTAAAATGAAATTGGGTTTGTGTTTAGATAATGATTTTCTTAAGTTGCCTAGACAGCACTATTTGTTGAGTAAAATATGTTACTATACTATTGGTTATTGCTTGGCAGAAATGTTCTTTCGATAGGAAGGCATTTCTTATGACGTTAACAAGAAGGAATAGGATTCCTTTTGTCAACTACACTAGGTTAAAGAATGCGAATCGTCGTTATTCAGGGTGATATGCATGCATTTCATTCAAAATTGAATCGAAACCGAAAACCCAACCGAAACTGAAGTTTAATGTCTTATTGATATCGGGTTAATGGTTTAAAGGATGCAGAACAAATTGAATTTTTTTTATTAACGGCTTATCGGTTTGGTGACGGATTATTCAATTTTTTTAACGGATAGTCCGTTAATCCGTTAAGTGTGTGTATACATATATATATATATATATATATATAATATTCTTATCCGTATTACTGCTCTAGATGATTGTACGAAGTGCATAGTGAATTGCACTCTGATTGCTTGGAAGTATCTAATTGGTCATTGAGTCTCTTCCCCACTAGACTTCAGTGGAGACCAATAATCAGTATTAAACTATTAACATTTACGCTTTAGAAACCCTAGCATCTAAACCCAGTAGCCACCAGCCAACCCTCTCCCTCTCCCTCTCCCTTTCGGATCTCGCCGACTCGCGGGGTACAGTGATGGATCTCTATAGATTACTTATCTTTTGATATCTAGTATTTGATTCCAGTAAAATGGCCTCATGGTGTAATTTAGCAGATGCAGAAAGAAAGGGTGAAACTAGATACTTTTCTTCTTAACAAAATACTCAACTTGTATGGTTGTCTACAGTTTTCAAAAATGGAAGAACTCTTAACTGTCATCGAAGCTGGACCTTATGTAGCCGATTTCAGCACCTACAATATCTTGATCAGTGTTGCCCTTTTATTTAGAGGTGTGAATGGGAAATGAAAGATGTACCTGTTGTATTGAACCTCTTCATCTCACCTTTGTCCATAAATTTAGAGGCTTGGCCTCATTTTTCAGATATGGAGGATCTGAAATCAATCTCCCCTCTTTTCTACTTTGTTGCATTATTTTCTAAATAAATATAAGTGTCAACTGTGATTTGCTCCGTTTGTTGAGTTCGCTGAAGTTATGTTATTTGAAGTGCCGCTATCACAGAATAGTTATTCCGTTCTATCATGAGAGGAAATAATCCGTATACCATGGGCAACAGTGAAGGGATTAAATTCCTTAAGGACACACTGTGAATTCAGTAGGCTCAGAATTATTTAACGATTTATTTATTGAACTAATGTTTGTTTTGCTTCTCCAATTTTCTAATTTTTGAACACAATAATACCAACAATCAATGTATATGGACGATCAAGATTTATCGAAAAAATGGAAGAGATTTTCCAATCACTTCCTGCTAAGAACTTGAAGCCAAATGTGGTTACTTGGACTTCCAGACTTGGAGCATACTCTAAAAAGAAACAGTACCAAAGATGCTTAGAAATATTCGAGGAAATGATCGATGAAGGTTGCTATCCAAATGGTGGAACAACAAAAGTGCTACTTTCGTCTTGTTCGAGTGAAGATCAGATTGAACAAGTTACAATTGTAACTAGATCAATGCACAAGAATGTGAAGACAATACACTTGGTTTGAAATGGCTCATTTAATTTCCAGCAATATGTACTCCCCAAGTGTTTAGATTAAAGTGTATATATTTTTATGTATAAATATGATGATTATTAATTTGAAGTGTTTTTATGTTTAGGAATGATTCGGGATCAATTGGGGGCGAAACGCGCGAAATTAGAGCCAAGACGGACGAAACCGGGAAATCGGCGATTTTGGGTGCCACAGGTAGCGCCCAGCCCCACCTGTGGCGCTGTGGGCAGTAGCTAAATATGGGGCAGCGCCCTAGTGGGTGACCGGCGCTGGCCAGGGTGCCGGTGACGAGAATTTTGTCCTATTTTACACGGGACACGGTTATTTCGGCCCTAAACCTACCCAACACGTATAAAAGCAAGTCTAAGCTTATTTTTGAGGGGTTGGACGCCACTTTGGAGAAAATATACACACGAGATCATTAGGGAGCACATGATTCTCAGTTCTCTTCATCTTATTCTAGTATTTTCAATTAATTCAACACTTATGCAATTGTTTAATTTTAGCATGGATGGCTAAACACCCATTGTTCTGGGGTTGTGGTTTAGCCATGAATATTGTTATTCGACATTAACTTAACCATGAGTGAATTATATGAAAGAGAGAGTTAATTAGAATGCAATACGAGTGGTGAATTGATCACAACCCTGAAATATTTGTCTCTATTGAATACACAACAATACTCTCTGATAATTAGTTATTTCGTAGAATCGTAGTATAAAATAGTTACATTCCTGGATTTTTACTTTGGCTTGATTAAATAACAATTATAGTGATTTAGTAAGTAGTTTACACAAGTCTCTGTGAGTTCGACATTCGATTTATCATTATATTACTTGTACGACCACGTATACTTGCGTGTACGTCTGGGACCAACAAGTTTTTGGCGCCGTTGCCGGGGACTTGAATATAGACTACTTTCTAGTTTTTGTTTTAATTGTTTATTTTGTCCAGTCTAACGTTACTTGATTGTTACTCTAATCTCAGGAACAGGTTTATTGAATGCGTAGGGTCAGAAGCCAAGACAGACTTGACGGCTTTGACCCCGAACCTGAGAGAACATTTCACAGGAGGTTGAGGGAAGCAAGGGATACAGACAATATTCAGGACCTCATTCAAATTCCTGTGAACATGGCAGAAGACCAACACATGGCCGTTCAGGAGGTAGCAATGCCCAGTATTGCTAATGTTACCTCCAGCATCGTGAAGCCCATAATCACCAGGCACTTTAAGCTGAAACAGAGCATGATCCAGTTACTTCATGCAAACGGGCAATTTATGGGTCTCCCACACGAGGATCCTCAGCATCACATTCTGAATTTCTTGGAGATTAGTGATACTTATATCACTAACGGGGTCACGCCAGATTATGTGAGGCTCACGCTTTTCCCATTCTCTCTGTTGGGAGAAGCAAATCGATGGTTAAAGGCAGAACCAACTAATTCCATTACAACATGGGGCGATTTGGCGAGAAAATTTCTAGCAAGGTACTTCCCTTCAGGCAAGACTGCAAAGATCAGAAGTGAGATAGTCTCCTTTAAACAGAAAACAGGCGAATCTTTATATTCATCATTGGAAAGGTTCAATGGGCTACTCAGAGACTGTCCTCATCACAATCAGACAAACGAAGTGTTAGTTCACACTTTCATTGAGGGGCTCCATCCCCAAACAAAAATTGTGGTTGATGCAGCAACTGGAGGTCAGGTATTGGAGAAGAATTATGATGAAATATTTGCATTATTGAATAAATTCTCCAAAAGCAATCCAGACTATCAAAGTGAGATGGGAAAAAATGTGGTTCAAAAGTCACCAGGGGTTCTTGAACTAGATGTTGTCTCAGCATTGTCAGCTCAGATCTCTACATTGACTAACCAAGTCAATCAGATGACGCTGATCATTAACAAGAAACAGACTCAACCACTGCAACAGGCCCAACCAGTGCAACCAGTTCAAAAGATTCAGGTATTTTGTGAAGTCTGTGGAGAGGGTCACATGAGAAATCTATTCCCAGCAAATCCAGAGTCTGTATATTTTATGGGTAATGTAAATCGAGGTCAAACAAATCAGTATGGGGACACTTACAATCCCAATTGGAGGAACCACCCAAATTTCTCTTGGGGTGGAAATCAAGGCAATCAGAATCAATATCGGCCTCAAGCACCTCAACAACAATACAGACCACCTCAGGCTGAACAATCAACTAGCCTTGAGGAGATTATGAAGAGAAAAATGAATGACCAACTTGCTTTCAGTTAGAAAATAATGGCTGATCACTAGGCCCAAGCAGCAGCAATGAGAAATTTGGAACGCCAAATGGGACAACTTGCTAGTGCCCAAAATACTAGACCAGTAGGAGCTCTTCTTAGTGATACTGAGCCCAATCCTAAGGCTCAAGTCAATGCAATTACCTTGAGAAATTGAAGAATACTAGAAGAAGCTCCAAAGACAAAGAAGAATACAGCTCATCCTGAAGGAGAATTAGTTCCCAAGCCAGTTGAGAGGAATGAGAAAGATGATAAAGGACCCGAGCCAGTAATTGAAAGAAGTCCACCACCTCCGTTTCCACAAAGACTACATAGGCAAAAAGATGATGCTAAGTACAAGAGATTCCTAGATATGTTGAGCCAAGTGAGTGTGAATTTTCCTTTCGTGGAAATTTTGCAAGAAGTGCCTAAGTACGCAAGGTATCTCAGAGATATTGTGGCAAATAAACGCAGACATGCAGAGTTCGAAACAGTTGCACTTACTGAAGAGTGCAAGCTAGAGTTTAGAGTAAACTCCCTCCTAAGTTGAAGGATCCTAGGAGTTTCACAATTCCTTTGTCTCTTGGAAAACAAGAAGTTGGTAGAGCCCTGTGTGATTTAGGGGCTAGTATAAATTTGATGCCATCTTCTTTGTTCAAGAAACTCGGATTGGGGTTCTTAGACCTACCACAATCACTTTACAGTTAGCAGATAGGTCTCTAATTATGCCGGAAGGAAGAGGGTGTGCTAGTTCGAGTGGGAAAGTTTATTCTTCCCGCTGATTTTATTGTGCTTGATTACGAGGCAGATGAGGAAGTGCCCATTATTTTGGGGCGACCATTCTTAGCTACTGGTGGAGCAATTATTGATGTGAGGGCAGGGAAGTTAAAAATGAGAGTTGACGATGAAGAGGTCACTTTTAATGTGTACAAGGCACTTAAACTCCCAAAGCATTATGAGGACCTATGCATGATTACTGTGGTCGACGTGAAGGGGATAGAGCAGAGTCCTTATGTGAATGGCAGTGATCCAGAGGAGGTGGTGTTGCAAGCTGAGGGTGAAAAGATAATTGAGAAAAGAGCCAGAGATGAAAAAGGAGACTCGTTAAGAGTGTGCAAAAAGGCTAGGCTTCATGGGAGAAAGAAGAAGAGAAAGCGCACAGCCTGAGCAGAATAGCAGAGTCGTGCCACGACTATAAATAAGGCGCTTGTTGGGAGGCAACCCATCCTGTATATCTATTATGTTTTTAATTTCTTTAGTGTCGAGTTTGTGTTGTTTTTATTTTGCAGAGTAGGGGAAGTCTGAGTACCCAAAAGTTGAAGCTGAGGGGCATGTTTGTGCTTAAGTGTGGGGTCATCCCGACTCTAAAGATTGAGAATCATGTCCGAGATAGGCCCGAGAAGGTCTCAGGGAGTATTTCTCACCCTTGTTTTGATATTTTTCTTTGTGATCATGCATCGAGGACTATGCATAACATAAGTGTGGGGTGGGGAAACTACTTTCTGAAGTGAAGTGTAATTGTATAAAATTATTTTTTTTAGTTAACAAACGAAAAGAAAAAAAAAAAAGGAAAACCTCAGATTTTTCCCAACGATGGATCTGTTGGACAATTTTCTTGAGGGATAAAGTCCGATTTAAAAAATACCAAAAAGATTTTTATTTTTCTCTTAAGATAGGTAGGTAGTATCCCTTGATTTTTCTTTGGGCACCGGCTCTTTTCCAAGGGTGTAGCTCGAACCGGGTACTTTAATTTTTTTTTTGAGTAGTTAGGAAGAAACTGAGTAACTTAAAAATACCCTTTGACATGTTTGGTGCTGGCATATTAGGTTATGATATACGTTCTGCTTTTCCTTGTATTTGGTTTGACATGTGATGCCTGAGTAAAAATAAATAGCCTATTTTGTGTCGCCTTAACTCAGTTGCTTGACTTGTATGCTACATAGTGTAATATTGCATAATTCTCTCAATTTTGTGTGCTTGCTTGACTTGAGAGTTGAACAAAACTGTTGTGATTTAGTCATGTGCAATGTGTGAGTGAGGTTTAGTGATTTTCTATGCTATACTGTGTAGTCTAGAACTTGCCCCGTGTGTTAATCGAAGCGAAATTGTAGGTTATGCTAGTCTAGGAGATGACGTAGGCATTTNAGAGCCGTTTGACCTTTTCTTTGGTACTCACATTACAAGCCGTACCCCTTTTTTTTTTTTTCTTAAATTGAGATTTTTGCACCTTTTCCTCCTAAGGCACTTAGTCGCTAAAAGAATTAAGGTGAGATAAAGGGGATTAGTTTTTGAGTGGAGCCATGGAAAGGCCTGTTAGTGCACTAAAATTATTTTCAAAAGTCACTAGCCATTGAATCTTCATGTATGGAATGTGTGTAGAAAAAAAAAATGATAGTAAAATTATGTACAAAAAGATACACACCTCCAATTTTTATTAATTTGTGCTAGTGAAAATATAGAAGTGCTTAATTGAAAAAGGGCTATGTTGAATATGAATTGTGGCAAGGGAATTGGTTGAGAAGAATATGTGTTGATTTGTGAAGGTAGTGTATTAAAGTGCTTAGGAGGGTTAGTCACTATTCCTAAATATATCCTACCCGTCCCTTAGCCTACATTACAACCTTAAAAGTCCTAATTGATCCTAGATTTGGCTAACTTGAATTAGTGGAGATCTACACTAAGGGCAAGCTTATGGTACAACCACGAGATACATATAAATTCTTTGTGAGAGTGAGTGAATTTTTGTTCAATTGTGTGGTGTCAAATTATGTTCAAAAGCATATTTGAATGTGTGGACTGGTTATATTCACTCTTTTATTTGTTGGTGAGGGCACATGATCTCATGAACGATTGGTAATGTTGTAAACTTTCT
This sequence comes from Nicotiana paniculata, assembly GCA_005239505.1. Taxonomy (NCBI): domain Eukaryota; kingdom Viridiplantae; phylum Streptophyta; class Magnoliopsida; order Solanales; family Solanaceae; genus Nicotiana; species Nicotiana paniculata. Next base: position 115,694 of record ML311137.1, read on the forward strand.
TGTTGGGTAGGTGCGTGAATTGAGAGTGCTTAGTGGTTCCAAGTTCACTCTTGAGGTTGGGTGGTTGCAATTAGGTTGTTGGTATGATTTATAGAGCAGTTATACTTGGGCATGTTTAACGAAGGGGAAGAATGTTAAATTTTGTATGTTTATACTTGATTGCCGGTATCGATCATAGTCAAGGGGTAAGGTGTATGATTGAAAAGTAAAATACTCCTTGATAATTAACCTCGTACGTGTTGAAGGGTAGTAGATTGTCCTATTGCTCGAGGACGACCAAGAGTCTAAGTGTGGGGTGTTGATGTTTAGCTTAAAGTGTATATATTTCTATGTATATCGCCTCATATTTTACTTTTGTTTTGTGAGTTTTAGATTTTAAATATGATGATTTATTAATTTGAAGTGTTTTTATGTTTAGGAATGATTCGGGATCAATTGGGAGCGAAACACGCGGAATTAGAGCCAAAACGGACGAAACCGAAAAATCGGCGATTTTAGGTGCCACAGGTAGCGCCCAGCCCGACCTGCGGCGCTGTGGGCAGTAGCTAAATATGGGGCAGCGCCCGGGTGGGTGCCCGACGCTGACCAATGCGCCGGTGACGAGAATTTTGTCCTATTTTGCCCGGGACACGGTTATTTCGTCCCTAAACCTACCCAACACGTATAAAAGCAAGTTTAAGCTTATTTTTGAGGAGTTGGACGCCACTTTGGAGAAAATATACACACGGGATCATTAGGGAGCAGAGGATTCTCAGTTCTCTTCATCTTATTCTAGTATTTTCAATTAATTCAACACTTATGCAATTGTTTAATTTTAGCATGAGTGGCTAAACATCCATTGTTCTGGGGTTGTGGTTTAGCCATGAATATTGTTATTCGACATTAACTTAACCATGCGTAAATTATATGAAAGGGAGAGTTAATTAGAATGCAATACGAGCGGTGAATTGATCTCAACCCTGGAATATTTGTCTCTATTGAATACACAACAATACTCTTGTTACTTGATAATTAGTTATTTCGTTGAATCGTAGTATAAAATAGTTACACTCCTGGATTTTTACTTTGGCTTGATTAGATAACAATTATAGTGATTTAGTAAGTAGTTTACACAAGTCTCTGTGGGTTCGACATTCGATTTATCATTATATTACTTGTACGACCACGTATACTTGCGTGTGCGTTTGGGACTAACACCAACACTGTGTTGAAGTATGTTAAGTTTCAATCAACTGAAACTAAACCGATAACCTCCCGATAATAGCTAAACCGATACCAATCCGTCCGATATCTTATCTGGTGGCTAACGGATTAATATATTTAAAAACTGATAACTGATAAGCCAAACCGTTAAGAGTAAATAACTTCCCAATCCGCCCGTTACGCAGCCTTAGAATCCAAAAAAGAGGAGGGATATTTTGGACGTTTCTTTATGTCCACTCGTTTGATCTTTGACCTATGATTTTTTAGAACTAGAAAACTTTCTAAAGACAAGTTACCTCCCCAACACTTAAATCCTACACTGTCACAAAATTTAGACTCAAGCTAGGGGTAGTTTGTACACTACCCATCATCAATAGTGTCATCGTTGTTAACATCGCCACCGAAGATGAGGTGCCGTTTCTCGTTGTTATCTCATTAAATAGCTCAAAATTCATGTCAACATCCACACCAATTGGATATCCTAAATCGGTAAATTCAGATTCTACTACATAATTTGCATAAACACCTGGTCTTGGTACTACTTCAATTGCAACTTCTCTGTGAAAGAATTGACTTTCTGTGATTGAAAATCTCTTGTCTGACATCTAATGCTTATCATCTACTTCAAATCAGCTAATATGTTCTCAAAAGCAAACAAAGGAGCATTAGGGACGTCACCTTATTTTAGTGGTGTTGCTACTTTGTTTATAACACTTCCAATTAAATGGTAGTAGATTAAGAGAGATGACATGTTTGTACAACACGAACTGTAGCGAGTGTTAACTCTCTGTATTTGTAAAACAATTCTGGAAATAATAAAATAAATAAATAAATAA
>ML311139.1:0-65071 GCA_005239505.1 Nicotiana paniculata
GGAATTCTTGCTCTAGTTGATCCCAGCTATCAACAGATCCAGCCTCGAGGTCCGTGTACCAATGAAAAGCATTTCCTTTTAATGAGCGGACAAACTGTTTGACGAGGTAATCTCCATAAGTTCCAGCACTATTGCATGTCTAACGAAGTGCGCCACATGTTGCTTTGGATTGCCTTTGCCATCAAACTGTTGAAATTTCGGAGGTTGATAGCTAGCAGGCATCTTCAACATACCGATCCTTGAAGTGTATGACTTTTCATAGGTAAAGGAGGGCTTGGAAGCAACTTCATATTTGTTTCTTATAGTCCCTTCAATAAACTCCTTTAGTTGATTGATTGGAATCATCCCTTCCGAAGAGACTGGAATTTCCTTAGTGGATGCAACTTGTCGTGGGGAGCATCAATATCTTGAACTTCTGGGAGTTTGCCAGGTGCATGTATGGATTCTTCTTCCATCAAGATTACCACCCTATCTGTTAGCTTATAGATTCTAGCATCTTGATTTTGCATGCACTTGGTCAAGCCAGCGATTGCTTCCGTCAAGTTTGCCAACTGCTCCTCCACATATAAAGTGTTTGTCACCATGGCTTGCATGATTGTCATGGACGACGGAGAGTAGCATGGATTTTCACATAGATTGATCCTTGATTGGCTCACGCTATGTGGTGTAAATGGGGAGGATGCATCACTTGAAGCATCATCATCTTCCTTCACAGTAGAGTGCTTGGATCCGGAGAGGTCAAGCAGAGGAAGAGTTTTCTTGATCTTTTCAGCAACATCGTTTCCTCCTTCGGGTGCATTTGTGGAAGATCTTGATCCTTTTAAGGATGAATATCCGAAAAGAGGGGTAGATACGTACGGCACTTGGGGTGCTTGTTGTCCTAGCGATCTTGCTTTGCTCCTCGTAACTGGTCCAAAGCTTCCAAAGGTAACTTCGAGTATGTTTTCCACATCAGTATAGAACCTGGAATTAGCAGCCTTGGCGGAAGGTGAACTGGGTTGATTTTCTTGGAAGACATTTCGTTGTTCTTGAACTTTGGTGATTGAAAAGGTGAGATGAGAGGTAGAGATTGTCCCACTGGGCGTGCCAGAATTTGTAGACAATAAATTGCGTCGAGAAAATAAAATCAAGACCGAAAAAATATCGCAACAATCGTAGTATTTTATTTCAGATATTTGAGTGTTACAATCTCTATGAATCCTCTGATTCTTCTTTCAACAGTAAATAAAAGAGCTTTTGAGCTTAATCTTGAATTTTATTTTATTTTAATCCAAGTGCTTGAGGCTTGATCTTGATCTTGACGTATTTTTAATCCAAGGGCTTGCAGCTTGTTCTTGAATCTTCGTCTTGATCTTTAAATCCTTAGAACACTTGAATGCTTGTAGCTTTTAGAGAAATCCGCAGCGTTTGATCCATGAGCTCCCTCTTGCTTCTTGTAATATCTTCTGGGTCTCTTTTCTGAGTTATGAAGACCCCTATTTATAGTTGTGGGAGGGAAGAGTTGTGATAAGAACAAACTCTTTCCAACCAATCAAATTGAAGTGTGACATGGCCGCATTTGATTGGCCAGAACATGTCACTTGCACATGTGGCGCAGTTTCATTGGCCTTTTAATATGACTTGATGTGCCTTGTCATTTTGACACGTGGCATGATCCCATTGGCTCTTCTGTTTGACTAGGCGTGCCACGTCATTTGACACGTGGCACCAAATTGGGCCTCTATAAAGATGGCATATTGGGCCTAATGAAGTGGGCTCATCATATGTAGCGCAACTAAATGGGTTTGCCCAATGGATTAAGACTTATTTATTTAATCCATATGTGTTGGACTTATATAATTAATTTAATTATATTAGCCCATAATATTTATTTGGACTATATATCTTGAATTTATAATTCAAATTATTTTATGAATTTAATTTTAATAAGATTTATATGCCCATACATGGGTTTAGATGAAAAACCTAGGGTTTAATAAAACTGGGATTCTTCCACGAAAATGGTTATGGAACTTAGTAAAAATTATATATTTATGTTCCTAAGGTTATGGATAACAACTTTCTTCGAAAATTTCCGGAATCTGGGCATGTGAGCACAGGGGTAAATTTTAGGAATCTTGAATTTTGGGTTGGGTAATCACTTTAATAGTGGGCATATGAACTTTTGAGCATAGATTGATTAATTATATAATGTTTGACTAGTTTCGAGTCATGTGGCACTAAATTTGGAGGTTTGAGCACGTTCTTGAATTGGGAAGTGGGCTTTGAGATGAGGTAAGTCTCCTTTCTAACCTTGTAAGGGGGAAATATCCCCATAGGCAAATTAACTAATATATGTGACTATTTGTAGGGGCTACGCACATACGAAATGGTGAGAGTCCGTGCGTAGCTACTATTCATGCTAAAGTTCGGGTAGTCTAGGGCCCTATCATGCTATACTTGAAATAATTGCGTCTTTACTTGTCAATTAGATTGCTTAAATCATAATTCCATAAAATTGTAAAAGAATTTCAAAAGGATAAGTCTTCACGCATTTGAGTTTATGAATAGAATCTTCACTGTTATGGAAAAACTTGTGTTCTTTAAGTGTTTTCTATTGTGGAGTGGGCCGAGCGCCTCGGCAGGATAAATAGATGCATCTATGGTTCGCGTCGTTCGGCCATTGGCAATGCACATTTTAAATATTGTTGTGTTGGTTCGAGTCGTACGACTTCGGCATTGTTTGCGCATGTTAACTCTTGGGTTTAATAATTGTGAAAATGATATTTATCATCTCTTGTTATTGAGTTTTTCGTATATTTATTGTGATCCATGTTTAGTTTCGATTTTGAATTATTATCATTTGCCTTAGCGAGTATCAAGTCGACCCCTCGTTACTATTTCTTCGAAGTTAGACTGGCTACTTACTGGGTACATATTGTTTTATGTACTCACGCTACATTTCTGCACTTAACTGTGCAGAATCTGAAGCAGGTACATCTGCATACGCATCCTGTGCGCATTCTTGATCTTTCGAGATTCCACAGTGAGCTGCCCTTCCGAGCCGTTCAGCAGCATGCCAGAGTCTCTCTTTTATTTTGTTTCTGTCTTTTCTTTTCAGACAGTAGGATGGACATCTTTTGTATATTCTACTAAGTTGCCCATATACTTGTGACACTAGATCTTGGCATGTATTAGTAGATTTGTGGTTTTTGGGTTCTGTTCTTATGATTATGAACATTTCTACTTGCTTCACTTATTAATTTAAATCGGTCTCTCGTCAAATCTTTTAAATTAAGGAAAATCATTACATGGGAAATTTGTTAAAATATGAATGTTATTAAGTTATTTGTTGTTGGTTTGTTTAGCAACGGTGTTGGACGTTGTCATAACCTGCTATGGAATTGGCCGTGACAAACTATCTCACAAACCCTATTCTATAGGGCTAGCTTCTTTGTCCTCATCCGTCGAAAACTCTTGCAAAAAGACTTTTCAAAATTTTTAACCGAATACCACCCGAAGAGCCACAACAGTTTGCTTTTGTGATAAAGGATATGGAATTACTGAACTACAGAAGTTGCTGGATCTTTCTTCTTATTTACTGTACCACCTCATTTTTGTATTCTCAATTGTCAATTAATTCATGTATTCCCTCTCATGAGGACTATTCTTTTTCTCTTTGTTTTCCCTCTCTTGACGCTTCTAACTCCCCTTCTTGTCATTATCATCTCCATGTACGTCCACTTAAAATTCTCATCTATTTATTGATCATTTCCAGAAAGCTTTAGTGATGACAAATCGATGGATATTCCTTACCTTACCTATCTCTTTTGTCAAAAGATGCCCCCACTGAAACTGGTCAAATTGTTATTTTCCAGCCAGAGAAAGGGAATAAACTAACTTCATGGTGAAATGGAAGAATCCTATTTCAAAAGACATGTTCCCATCACATTTTGCTTACATAGTCTGTTAACACCCATACAAGTATGGTCGTCCCCTGTTGAGATGTACTATTAAACCTAAATTGGGGTTATCTGCTAAAAACTATGGTAGAGATATATCTTTTGATAATCGTGTCTCGATCAAGAGATCAAGTCGAAAACCAAACTTTTGACGCTTATCAGTTGCTTAGTAGTGAGCAATTGACTTAGGTCCTGTTTGATTGCGTCAAGTAGAAGTTTTACAACCTCACATCCTAAAGGAAACATTCGAAAAGTTTAATCAAATCTATTTGATACTACTCCGCACATACGTTTTAAATTTGTGTTAAGAGGTAGCACACTTCTGACGGCTACATATCTTAAACATTGAATATGCATGTAATTTGAACATAAGAAAAGACTTTTTGAAAGAGGCAATTATATTGACAAGCAAGTTTGCTGTTTCCTTTTCCATGTAGGATGCTACTGAGCTAGTTGTATTCCATCCTTCACAACTTGAGGTGCAAAAATCAGATTCTCTCTTTCTTTCATTGTCTATGTACTCAAGTGCAGGGAATATAGAAGGGAGAAATTCAAAAATAGTCACATTTATAAGTGGTCATCAAAAATAGTCACAGTTTTAGAAGTAATCAAAATTTAGCCACTTTTTATGTAAAGATAAATTTGAACGAGAACGCTGTTCAAAATCCGGAAAATACTCCAGTATAATATACTAGAGTTCTTGCATAAGTATACTGGAACTCCAGCATATTATACTAGAGATCCAGCAAAGTATACTGGAACTCCAGCATATTATACTAGAGATCCAGCAAAGTATACCGGTCATGTATATTATGCTGGAAGTTTATACACAAGTGCTTGAATCTTCAGTATATTATGCTGAAACTTTCCACGTGTTGGAGTTCCAGCATAATATGTTGTAAGTTCATAAACAGGTGCACCGACCTCCAGTATATTATATTGGACGTCTCTGTTGCAGCAAAATAGTAGCTATTTTTTATTGATTTAGCAAATGCTAGCTATTTTTGAATGACCAGTCCGAAAACTGGTTAGCCCGTGCTATTTTTACAATATAGAAGAATTGGATGATGCCTGCCAATAGTGGGCCACCTTATCCCAAGGAGCGCCAAATGGCACCCCTTTATTACACTGTGAAGCTAGGCAAATTTTTTTAGAGCTATATTGTATTAGGTAAAATTTATAACTTACCAATCACTACTAGAAAATCGATAAATTTCGACCGAAATGTTCGGCGGAAAAAAGTTGTCGGAATACTTAAAAAATATCATTATATTTTTTAAAAATAATTTCGACCACATTTCCGACTACTGTGGTCGCAATTTTGGTGCAAAAGCCCGCAAATGTATTTTCGACCGAACCCGACGGTATTAAAATTTTAAAATGTTACCGTTTGACTCGTTTCACTTTATTAGCGACCAAATCGGTCGGTAATTTTTTTTTAATATTTTCGACCAATTCGTTCAGTATTTTTAAAAACATAAATAAAATATTAATTCTATATTTCTGACCAAATCGGTCGAAATTCATTTTTAAAACCCGACCCGACCCCGTTCCCAAAACAATCACCTCTTTCATTTTTCTTTCTTCCAACTCTCTTTCTCTCATCCTCCCCCTCTCTCGTTTTCGATCTTCAACTTCATCCTCTTTTAGGTAAGAAGATCCTTGCCCTCTCTTTCTTCTCTCTTCTTCGTCGATTCCTAACTTTTTCCTGTTGATCTTTTAACTTCTTTTTTTGCAGCAGTGGCGCTGCGACAGCTCCACCGGCGTCAGAAGTTTTCTCCTCCGGAAGGTAGGTACTTCTTTGACATATTTCTTGTTTTTGTTGTTAAATTTTTAGTAATTTCAGTTTTTGTAGGTTTATTTGATTTTCTATCTGATCATCCTAGTTGAATTAGGTATGGTTGAATTTTTAGTAATTTCAATTTTTGTAGGTTTATTTGATTTAGGTAGAATTGACATTATGTACAATTTAATTATATATTTCTCTTGGTATGCATATATGATTTATCGGTAACACATATCTAAGAATATGGTGTCATTTTAGTTTTCACTATAAGAAAAAAAATAACACCAATGATATATTAACTTTATAATTTATTGATTTTAATTATATTAACTACCTATAGTTTAAAGTTTTAGTGTAAAGTTTGTTGTACTAGGTTCTTTATTGCTTGTTAGTTTTACAATTGGAATGATATTAAATTTAAATTTTATCGATTTCAACATTAAAATTAATTTTGTAGATTTGAGAAATCGTTAGTCATGTGGTGATTTTAGGAACATTTAAAAAGCTATTCAAATTTAATTATTATAGTTAAAGACTTATATAATTTAGAATAGGGATTAATGTGAGATTTCGAGTGTAAAAAATTTTATTTAAAATGATACTATATATCTAAAAGGAACCTTTGAAAGAATATATCTTTGTAATTAGTTTAAATAAATCAAATTGTTTTAAGTATCTCATTTCTAGTTTTCTATCTGTGTAGATGGAATTTGCGCATCGTAGATCGATGTATAATAGGAATCATCCTAATCGTGCAGGTTTGAGGGATGAATTTATTGAGATAAGTTGTTTTTTCAAGGATTACACAGATAAGTTATTTTTTCAAGGATTTGTATTCTAGCACATTGAGGGTGGAGAACCCAACTTGCATGGATAGTAACATTATCTTAAATTTGAACAAGCTGGCAAAAAAAATTTCCTCTTGATTTTTTGATGTAATGGAACACCTTCTAATTTACCTTGCACAAGAGGCACAACTTGGAAGACCAATTAATGTAGATGGATGTATCCCTTTGAGAGGTAATGATATTTAATGACATTACTTTTATTATATATGTTAACTTTAATGCATGCTTTTGCGATCCTATCAGTGTACACATTTGGTTGTGAATTTTATGAAGCCATTTTATCATGAGCCGTGAAAGTCTTGGAGACAGATACCGTACAACATCAGAGAGAAAATGTGGATCAATTTAGCTGCTAAGTGGATTAAAGATACTTTGTTCGTTGTTCGAAATGCTGGTAAATGCCGGAGTGGTTAAGAGAGGACGTTTGGAATAAATCTCTTAAGAAGCGAAATGATGAATGGAAGAAGAAGAAGAGTGAACAAGGAAAGGCAAATCATGCCTCCAGTAAAGGTGGCTTGTTGCACACAGGATATTCGATTAGTTATGCGAACCATAAACTAAGAATCTAGATTTTAATTACTTATGAAATTTTTCTTAGTTTTATATATAGAATTTTACAATTGTTATGACAAACTCATACTTTTTGTTATGAAGGAAAAGGACAGAGGGCGAGATGCGACTCATGTTGAGGTGCTTGAGGAGATGCATAAGAAAAAGAAAAAGGACGGTACAAGAAAATACTAGGTGGAGCCGCGTGCTCTGACACATATGTAAAATACTAACTATAAAATTATTTAGTTTTTATTAATATTAGTTTGTTTACATAATAGTTATATTTTTTTTTCCAGAAAGATTATCATGAAAGGGTGGAAGAATGACAACAAACTCAGCCTCCTTCAACTCAACCAACACCCGGTGATATGACTTTATAGTGGATAGAGGCCGCGAGTGGAGTAAACAAAGGCAGAGTCTACGATTTAGAGTACGCCGACCTACAAGTCATACAAACTCACTTTTAGCCAATGTTTCTAGTTCGCAAAATCAAGAACAAATGGAATCTATGAGAAAAGAATTTCATGATTTGACGAAACAATAGAATGCACAATTCAGAATATTTGTTAAGATGCAGAAATTCATAAACAAACATGGGCATGATGTCACGACTTGAATTTTCCACCGTTGGGACCGTGATGGCGCCTAACATTGAACCCTTTAGGAAAGCCAACGTTACTGATGAATTACCTTATTCCTTTATCATTAACAGTTTACCAGACTTTATAATGAAATCACGGAATTTAAAATACGAGATAACATGATTCAACAGTTTGATATAATACTAATACGAAATCCAGAACCAGAGTACTCCCAGAACAAGTGTCACAATCTCACGGACTGTCTATGAATACTACAAATACGAGTCTGAACAAAATATAAGTATATATCTGTCTCATAAGTAAATAAGAGCAGAATGAAAATAAATTAGGAGAGGACGCCAAGGCCTGCGGACGCCTGCAAGACTACCTCGGAATCTCCAATGGACTGAAGGCAGCCTCCTCACTCTAAGGTCAGTAAGGTCCTGTACCGGGATCTGCACAAAAGTGCAGAGTGTAGCATCAGTACAACCGACCTCATGTACTGAGTAAGTATCGAGCCTAACCTCGGTGAGATAGTGACGAGGCTAGGACACGACAACCAAATAAACTTGTGCAGTTTAATCATGTACGAAACAAAACAATAATAATGACAAGAAATAAGCAACTAGATACCAAATAAGGAAGGGTAAAACATGTTGAAGGGAGAGAGTATCAATCAATGGGAATAACGAGGCAAAGCAACAAACCAAATATCAGCTTAAACTACAGAAATAGTAACACAAAGAAAACAAGTGCATGACATCACGCTTCGTATTTTTACTCTCATCTTCACCAAACAATAAATAGAATGCACGGTATCACCCTTCGTGATTTTACTCTCATCCTCACCATAATTCAGTAGAAATGGCACAATATCACCTTTCGTGCTTTTAAGTTCATAATATGGCACGGGATCACCCTTAGTGCTTTTACGCTCATCCTCACAATATCATACACGGCATCACCCTTCGTGCTTTAACACTCATCCTCAACATAAATCAAATAAAATGGCACGGCATCACCCTTCGTGTTTTAACACTCTTCCTCACCCAAACAAATCAATAACAACAATCCGGCAAGGAAAATCAACAGTACAATAATAATAAAAGCCATAACGTCCTGGCAAGGGAGCCAACAGTAGAATCAATATCATCCCGGCAAAGGAAACAACTATAACCAATCTCACTTAGTTACTTAACTTCACGTAATAATTCTTAACTTGAACCAATACTCAACAATGATCAATACCAAAGAAATACCACCAATGTGGATAATTATCAAATTAAACTCAAGTAATGGTTGATGAAAAATCACATAAATCACAATATTCGACTCACGGGCATGCTTGACTCTAACGTATAGATACTCGTCACCACACCTATACGTTGCACATTAAACTAACACGTAGCAAATAAGACACCATACTTATTCCCTCAAGCTAAGGTTAAGTCAAACACTTACCTCGAATTCCACGACCAAACTCAAGCCTCAATTACCGCTTTCCCTTTAGGATTCACCTCCAATTCATTTGTATTTAGACATAATCAGCTTAATAATATCAATAAATGCTAAATAATTCAACTCCAACACCTAATTATGAGTTTTCTATCATTCTTCCCAAAAAGTCAAAAATCGACCCCGGGACCGCTTGGTCAAAACACGAGGTTCGGACCAAAACCCGATCACCCATACACCTACGAGCCCGAATATATAATTAGTTTCGGAATCCGACCCCAAATCGAGGTCTAAACTCCCAAATTTGTAAAATCCCTAATTCTCCTAAAATCCCTAATACTCGTGCGATCAAATCGCCAAAATAACATCTTAAACAACGAATTTAGCATAAAAATCAAAGGAAAATCTCAAGAACTTTCAAAGTTTCAAATTTCACAACTACGGGTCCAAATCACGTCAAATGACCTCCGTTTCTTACCAAATTTTACAGGCATCACTCAAATACCATATTAAACCTGTATCGGGCTCCGGAACCAAAATACGAGCCTGATACCATCAATTTCAAATATAATCAAATTTCCAAAAACTCTTATAATTTCAGTAAAATAATTTCTTTCAAAAATTTATTTCTCGGGCTTAGGACCTCGGAATCCAATTCCGAGCGTACGCCGAAGTCCCATATTTTCCTACGGACCCTCTGGGACCGTCAAATCATGGGTTCGGGTCTGTTTACCCAAAATATTGACCGAAGTCAACTTAAATTTAATTTTAGAGGCAAAATTAGCATTTTTCTCAGTTTTTCATATAAAAGCTTTCTGGTTATACGCTCGGACTGCGCACGATTTTCAAGGCCTCGAAACACAGTTTTGACTTATAAAATGAGAGATGCCTTTTTGGGTCATCATATTCTCCACCTCTAAAACAAACGTTCATACTAGCATAGAAAAGTACCTGAATCGGGGAAAAGATGGGGATATCGGCTCCGCATATCGGACTCAGACTCCCAGATAGCTGCCTTGGCAGGCTGATCTCTCCACTGAACACGAACCGAAGGATAACTCTTCGATCTCAACTGACGAACCTGTCGGTCTAATATGGCTACCGGCTCCTCCTCATAGGTCAAATCCTCGTCCAGCTGGACACTGCTGAAGTCTAACACATGGGCTGGATTGTCGTGATACTTCTGAAGCATAGACACGTGAAACACTGGATGCACAGCTGATAAATTCGATGGCAATGCAAGTCTGTAAGCCACATCTCCCACTCTATCAAGGATCTCAAAAGGATCGCTTTACCTAGGTCTTAGCTTGCCCTTTTTCCCAAATCTCATCACGCCCTTCATGGGCGACACCCGAAGCAACACCCGCTCTCCGACCATGAATGCCACATCACGAACTCGGCGATCGGCATAACTCTTCTACCTGGACTAAGCTTTACGAAGTCTATCCTGAATGATCTTAACCTTATCCAAGGCATCCTGCACTAAGTCTGTACCCAACAACCGAGCCTCTCCCGGCTCAAACCACCCAATCGATGACTGACACTACCTACCATATAATGCCTCATAGGGAGCCATCTGAATGCTCGAATGATAGCTGTTATTGTAGGCAAATTCAGCTAATGGAAAGAACTGATCCTAAGAACCTCCAAAGTCAATGACACATGCTCGTAGCATATCCTCCAAAATCTGAATAATACGCTCGGACTGTCCGTCCGTCTGAGGATGAAACGTTGTGCTCAACCCAACTCTCATGCCCAACTCACGCTGAACTGCCCTCCAGAAATGCGAGGTAAACTGCGTACCTCGGTCAGAAATAATAGACACGGGCACACCATGAAGACGAACAATCTCCCTAATGTAAATCTCTGCCAATCTCTCCGAAGAATATGAAACTGCCACAGGGATGAAATGTGTTGACTTGGTCAGCCCATCCACAATAACCCATACTGCATCGAACTTCCTCTGAGTCCGTGGGAGCCCAACAACAAAATCCATGGTGATACACTCCCACTTCCACTCAGGAATCTCAATCTGCTGCAGTAATCCACCAGGTCTCTGATGCTCGTACTTTACCTGCTGACAATTCAAGCACCGAGCTACATATGCCACAATATCCTTCTTCATTATCCTCCACCAATAATGCTGCTGCAAATCCTGATACATCTTTGCAGCGCCCGGGTGAATGGAGTACCGGGAACTATGGGCCTCCTCTAAAATCAAATCACGAAGCCCATCCACATTGGGCACACAAATACGACCCTGCATCCGCAAAACTCCATCATCACCAACTGAAACCTTCTTGGCACCACCGTGCCGCACCGTGTCCCTCAAGACAAGAAGATGAGGATCATCAAACTGCCGCTCTCGGATACGATCAAATAATGAAGAACGAGCAACTGTATAAGATAGAACACGTTCGGGCTCAGAAACATCCGATCTCATGAACAGATTAGCTAAAGCATGAACATCCAAAGCAAGCGGTCTCTCCCCCACCGGAATATATACAAGACTGCCTATACTGGCTGACTTCCTACTCAAAGCATCGGCCACCACGTTGGCCTTCCCCGGATGATATAAGATGGTGATGTCATAATCTTTCAACGGCTCCAACCATCTCCTTTGCCTCAAATTCAACTCTTTCTGCTTTAACAAATATTGCAAACTCTTATGATCCGTGAACACCTCATATGACACGCCTACAGATAATGCCTCTAGATCTTCAGCGTGTGGACAATGCCTGCTAACTCTAAATCATGAACTGGATAATTCTTCTCGTGGATCTTCAACTGACGTGAAGCATATGCAATAACCTTGCCCTCCTGCATCAACATTGCACCAAGTCCAACCCGAGATGCATCACAATACATAGTATATGGCCCTGAACCTGTGGGAAAAACCAACACCGGCGTCGTAGTCAAGGTTGTATTGAGCTTCTGGAAGCTCGCCTCACACTCCTCTGACCACCGGAATTGTGCACCCTTCTGAGTCAACCTGGTCATCGGGGCTGCAATAGAAGAAAACCCCTCCACAAACCGACGGTAATAGCTCGCCAAACCGAAGAAACTCCAGATCTTTGTAGCTGATGTGGGTCTAGGCCAATCCTTGGTCGCTGAAATCTTCTTGGGATCCACCTGAAAACCCTCCGCTGATACAACATGACCCATAAATGCAACTGAGCTCAACCAAAACTCACATTTCGAAAACTTGGCATATAACTGAATGTCCTTCAGAGTTTGGAGAATGACTCGAAGGTGCTGCTCATGCTCCTCCCGGCTGCGGGAATAAATCAGAATATTATCAATAAAGACAATTACGAAGGAATCCAAATAAGGCATGAACACTTGGTTCATCAAGTTCATGAAAGCTACTGGGGCATTTGTCAACCCGAATGACATCACTAAGAACTCATAATGCCCGTATCGAGTGTGAAAAGTTGTCTTAGGGACATCGGATGCCCTAATCCTCAACTGATGGTAGCCAGATCTCAAATCAATCTTCGAAAATACCTTGGCACCCTGAAGCTGATCAAAAAAATCATCAATCCTCGGCAACGGATATTTATTCTTGATGGTAACCTTGTTCAACTGCCGATAATCTATGCACATCCTCATCGACCCATCCTTCTTCTTAACAAACAACACCGGCACACCCAAAGGCGAGACACTAGGCCTAATAAATCCTTTATCAAGCAAGTCCTGCAACTGTTCTTTCAACTCCTTCAACACTGGTGGGGCCATATGATATAGCGGAATAGAAATGGGTTGAGTGCCCGGAGCCAAATCAATGCAAAAGTCAATATCCCTATCGGATGGCATACCCGGCAGGTCTGCAGGAAACACCTCTGGAAACTCACGGACGACGGGCACAGAATTCATAGAACGAACCTCCGCACTGGAATCACGAACATGAGCTAAATAAGCCAAACACCCTTCTCGACCATACGCCGATCCTTCATATAAGAGATAACCCTGCTGGAAGAATGACCAGGAGTCCCTCTCCACTACAGTCGAGGCAACCCCGGCAATGCTAACGTCACGGTCTTGGCATGACAGTCCAGTATGGCAGGATAAGGCGACAGCCAATCCATCCCCAAAATAACATCAAAATCTACCATATCAAGGAGTAGAAGATCTACATTGGTCTCAAGACCACCAATAACCACTACACACGAACGGTAGACACGATCTACCACAATAGAATCACCCACCGGTGTAGACACATATACAGGAGTACTTAGAGAATCACGAGGCATAACCAAATAAGGAGCAAAATAAGATGACACATAGGAATATGTGGACCCTGTATCAAATAAAATTGAAGCATCCCTGCTGCAAACTGAAACCATACCTGTGATAAGTGCATCAGAGGCCTCAGCCTCAGGTCTAGCTAGAATAGCATAACATTGGAGCTGGGGCCCACCAATCTGAACTACATCCATGGGACGGCCTCCTGCTGGCTGACCTCTACCTCTAGTATCCTAGCCTTCACCTCTAACTGCCTGACCTCAACCTCTAACACCTCGACCCCCACCTCTGGTTGGCTGAGCGGGTGGTGGAACACTTGGTGCAGGAACCATGGCACGAGAACCCTGGTGCTAAGAACTGCTCGAGTCTCGAGGGAAAAATCTAGCAATGTGCCCCGGACCACCATAAGTGTAACAAGATCTCGGCTGCTGAGACTGTTGCCCCTGAAAATGACCCGACGACCTGAGTAACCACCCTAAAAACTCTAGAGCGGCGGTGCACTAATAGGAGCTGGTGGTGCACTGTATGGCAACTGATAAGAATACTACATGTGGGAACCACGGCAACCTAGAGCAATGTGAGAAACTTGAAGTGCTGACTGAAACGGCCTAGGAGGATGGCCCCTACCAAAAGAATCCCTGCCTCCAGATGAGACACCACTGAACCGGCCAAAATGACGAGGTCTCTTGTCAGACCCCTGACCACTCCCCTGTGATAGAACCATCTCGACTCGTCTGGCCCAATTGGCTGCATCCTGAAAGGAAATATCACTCCCTGCCTCTCTAGCCATCTGCAATCTGATCGGCTGAGCTAGTCTCTAAATAAACCTCCTCACCCTCTCTCGGTCGGTGGGAAGTATCATAATATTATGGCGGGCCAAGGTAATGAATCTGGTCTCATACTGAGTGACGGCCATAGAACCCTGTTGGAGACGCTCAAACTGCCTCTGATAATCCTCTCTCTGAGTGATAGGGAGAAACTTCTCCAGAAACAAATCGGAGAACTGGGCCCAAGTCAAAGGCGGTGATCCAGCTGGTCTAGCCAAACAATAATCTCTCCACCAGGTCTTGGCGAGACCTGACAGACAAAAAGTATCAAAGTCGACTCCATTGGTCTCTACTATCCCCATGTTCCGCAGAACCTCGTGGCAGCTATCCAAATAGTCCTGGGGATCCTTTGACGACGCACCGCTATAAGTAGTAGTAAACAACTTGGTGAACCTGTCCAACCTCCACAAAGCATCAGCAAACATAACTGCTCCATCACCGGTCTGAGCCACAACACCAGGCTGAACTCCCCCAGCTGTTTGAGTTGCTGGGGTCTGAAACTGAGAAGCCATATGCTCCGGAGTGCGAGTAGCGGTAGTCTGGGCTCCTCCCCCAGCTTGAGAGACAGTTGGTGCTGCAGAAAGAAAACTTGCCTGAGTGACACTTTCCATTAGGCCCACTAGACGGACCAGAGCATCCTGAAGTACTTGGGTAGCGATGAACCCCTCGGGAACCTGAATTGGCCTTACTAGAGATGTTTGGGCAGGAAACTCATCAGCAAACTCCACCTGAGGCTCCGCCACTGGGGCTGCTGCCCTGGGCTGAGCTCGGCCCCTAGCACGGCCTCGTCATCTGCCCCTTGCGGGGGCTGCCACTGGGGGCTCGGGCTGCTGATCAGTGGATGAAGAAGCACGTGTTCTCGGAATCTGCGAGAGAATAGAGTAGAAATTCAGTTAGCATTGAGAATTCAGATCGCACGACAGAGAAGAATAGATGTGAAATCATTCCTAACTCTGTAGCCTCTGGGGATAAGCACAGACATCTCTGTACCGATTCCTCAGACTCTACTAAGCTTGTCCGTGAATTGTGAGACCTAAGAAACCTAGTGCTCTGATACCAACTTGTCACGGCCAGAATTTCCCACCATCGGGATCGTGATGGAGCCTAACATTGAACCCGTTAGGCAAGCCAATGTTATTGATTAATTACATCATTCATTTATCTTTAACAGTTTACCAGAATTTATAATGAAATCACAGAATTTAAAATACGAGATAACATGATTCAACAGTTTGATATAATACTAATACGAAATCCAGAACCAAAGTACTCCCAAAACAAGTGTCACAATCTCACGGACTCTCTGTGAATACTACAAATACGATTCTGAACAAAATATAAGTATAGATCTGTCTCAGAAGTAAATAAGAGAAGAATGTAAATAAAGTATGAGGGGACGACAAGTCCTACGGACGCCTGCAGGACTACCTCGGAATCTCCAATGGACTGAAGGCAGCCTCCTCACTCTAAGGTCAGTAGGGTCCTGTACTGGGATCTGCACAAAATTGCAGAGTGTAGCATCAGTACAACCGACCCCATGTACTGAGTAAGTGTCGAGCCTAGCCTCGGAGAGCTAGTGACGAGGCTAGGACACGACAACCAAATAAACATGTGCAGTTTAATCATGTACAAAACAAAACAATAATAATGACAAGAAATAAGCAACTAGATACCAAATAAGGAAGGGGAAAACATGTTTAAGGGAGAGAGTATCAATTAATGGGAATAACGAGGCAAAGCAACAAATCAAATATCAACTTAAACTACAGAAATAGTAACACAAAGAAAACAAGTGCACGACATCACCCTTCGTGCTTTTACTCTCATCCTCACCATAATTCAATAGAAATGGCAAGGCATCACCCGTCGTGTTTTTACGCTCATCCTCACAATATCATACACGGCATCACCCTTCGTGCTTTAACACTCATCCTCGCCATAAATCAAATAAAATGGCGCGACATTTTAACACTCTTTCTCACCCAAAAAAATCAATAACAACAATACGGCAAGGAAAATTATCAGTACAATAATAATAAAAGCCATAACGTCCCGGCAAGGGAGCCAACAGTAGAATCAATATCATCCCGGCAAGGAAAACAACTATAACCAATCTCACTTAGTTACTTAAGTTCACTTAATAATTCTTAACTTGAACCAATACTAAACAATGATCAATACCAAAAAAATACCATCAACATGGATAATTATCAAATTAAGCTCAAGTAATGGTTGATGAAAAATCACATAAATCACAATATTCGACTCACGGGCATGCTTGACTCCAACGTATAGATACTCGTCACCACACCTATACGTTGCACATTACACTAACACATAGCAAATTAGACACCATACTTATTCCCTCAAGCTAAGGTTAAGCCAAACACTTACCTTGAATTCCACGACCAAACTCAATCCTCAATTACCACTTTTCCTTTAGGATTTGCCTCCAATTCAATTGTATCTAGACATAATCAGCTTAACAATATCAATAAATGCTAAATAATTCAACCCTAATGCCTAATTATGAGTTTTCTATCATTCTTCCCAAAAAGTCAAAAATCGACCCCGGGCCCGCATGGTCAAAACACTAGGTTCGGACCAAAATCCGATCACCCATACACCCACGATCCTGAATATATAATATTACTTTCGGAATCCGACCCCAAATTGAGGTCTAAACTCCCAAATTTGTAAAATCCCTAATTCTCCTAAGATTCCTAATTTCTACCCTTAAAACCCTAGAATTTTTTTATAAAAGTGGATGAAAAACATTAGAGAGTTGAAAGAAATTAGTTAATGGACACTTACCTATGATTTGGGAAGAAAATCTCTTGAGAAAAATCGCCTTAAGTCTTCTATTTTTGTGAAGATTTGAAATAGAAAACGGCTGAAGCTCTAACTTAAAACACACTGCCCGACCCTCGCACCTGCGGTGCTCAAGCGCAGGTGCGGAAAATTGGTCGCACCTGCGAAAATGGGCAAGCTGGGCTGGACCGCACCTACAGCTGAAGGTCCGCATCTACGAGCTCGCACCTGTGACCCTAGGCTCGCAGGTGCGGGCGCACCAGAACTGGTGCACCAGCAGTGATTTTCTAAGTTTAAACACCCTGAAACCAATCCGAAACTCACCCGAACCCTCGACGATCCTAACCAAACATGTACACAATCTTAAAAACATCCTACGGACTTACTCGTGCGATCAAATCGCCAAAATAACATTCAATTTTCAAGAACTTTCAAAGTTTCAAATTTCACAACTACGGGTCTGAATCATGTCAAATGACCTCCGTTTCTTACCAAATTTTACAGGCATCACTCAAATACCATATTAAACCTGTACCGCGATCTGGAACCAAAATATGAGCCCGATACCATCAATTTCAAATATAATCAAATTTCCAAAGACTCTTATAATTTCAGTAAAATAATTTCTTTCAAAAATTTATTTCTCGGGCTTAGGATCTCGGAATTCAATTCCGGGCATACGCCCAAGTCCCATATTTTTATATGGACCCTCTGGGACCATCAAATCACAGGTCCGAATCCGTTTACCCAAAATGTTGACCAAAGTCAACTTAAATTCAATTTTAGAGGCAAAATTAGCATTTTTATGAGTTTTCATATAAAAGCTTTTCGAATATATGCCTGGACTGCGCACGCAAAATGAGGTGACATAAAAGGAGGTTTTCAAGGCCTCAGAATACAGTTTTGACTTATAAAATGAGAGATAACTTTTTGGTTCATCACACATGATTTATCTGATGATGGAGATGAACAGACTGAATCTGATGTGTAGAATTTTAGGTGTATGGTTTGGTTGAGTGTTAAACTTGATTGTGAGAGACAAGATTTCGTGTAAGACTAATTTGATCAAAGTTTTTGAACTTGAATGTGGGCTACTATTTGGATGTTTTTATGTTCAAAATTGTTAGATTTAATGGATTGATAGTTTGTTATTTGGATTTTGTGATTTAAAATTATGATATTGGTTGGCATGATTGATTGGTTGTTGGTTTGAATATTGTTATTAGGCAAAATGGCCTCCTGGCCACTTAAACTTGCACCCACTTGTCAACCCGGTAAATAAACTTACATTTTTTCCATTTGAGCATATTTACTTTACAAAGTGAGGAGTAATAACTACCTCTGATTGTTGACTATGCATACGTGGAAGAAACATTGTTGATATGCCAAACTACATGCAACTCACACTTAAATGGCGTGTGAATGTAGTAGTTATGATAGAAAAATAATAAAATAAACAAATATATTTAAATATAACAAAAGGTAAAAAAGAATTAAAACAATTTAAGATACCAACACTTTCTTTCATCTCCTTCGTTCGCAACCTTTCCATCTCCCGCCCAATTCTTTCCGTTCTTACCCCATCACTCACACCAACCTTTCCTCCCCATCCCCTTTTCATTCTTTTCATTATTATACTTTGGCAAAAAAGAAATTAGATCTTTTTTTAATTGAGCAAAGATCTAGAGAGAAGAAGGTAATCCATAACTCGATTTTTAGGAAATCACATCGATTCTTCGATTTGGGCATTACTCTGATGGCGATGGTTGATTTTGTTGTGAAGTTCCATCGAAAAAGGCTCTCATCTTAACATTTTAAGTGTTTGGAGTATTATTTTTGTTAATGAAGGAGGTGATGGTAGTTTATGGCCGAGGTCGCTATTAAAAGCTTTCTGATATGATAGCCGCAAAGTGAAATGGAATTTCTGATCTTTTTGTTGGTTTATGATTATTGTTGGTCTCAGTTGTGGTGGAGGAGAAGAGGAAAAAAAATATGTTAAAAATTTAATAAATTGAAATTAAAAAGTGGGACCTACAAATTATGTTGGTGATAGACGAAGTTGGTGGTTCCAGATCTTCTGGTGGTGCTTTGGTTCACAATGGAATTGTTTTGATAGAGGTAGAGAAGAAGAGAAAGATAATGAATTTAAAATTTTGATAAATTAATTAAAAATATTAAAAGTGGGACTCACTAATTACACATGTCAAACAATAAAAGGGGTAGTATGTGATGTGTAATCCTTGTAAGCACAGTTGAGGTTCATGTTATGATGGAGGTGTTTAAAATATATGTTTTGATCAAGTAGAAGTGTTCAAATAAGAAAATTGTAAGCTTATTTACCGGGTTGGCAATTGGGTGCAAGTTTAAATGGGCAAAAGGCCATTTTGTTATTATTTGACAGGTGGTGTAGCTCAAAATTGAGCAGAATTCTGCCCAATTTTACAGAAACTCGACTGATTTCCGATAGAAACCTTCGGAACATTTGCTAAGTTTTTCGAAAAACTTTTCCAGATCTCCGACCAAATCGGTCAGAAATGATAATTTTTTTTAATTTCTACGACGGTTTCGGCCAAAAAATTAAAAGAATTTCATTTTTTATTTTTTAAACTTTCGACCAAATCGGTCAAAAATATAAAATAAATATTTATTTTATTTAAATAATTACGACATATTCGATCGGTAAATTTTCGACCACTGTGATCGGTAATTTAAAATAATTTGGTCGTCTAACCTTTTGAACAGTCCGACCACTTTGGTCGGAAATCACCATTGAATTCAGTCCGGAATTGTTTTTCGACCAATTATTTTCCGACCGACCAATTTTGCTCGAAAAGTAATCGAAAATCAGGAATTTTTGACCGTTTTTGATGGATTTGTTGGTCGAAATCACCATTTTCTAGTAGTGGGTGTATGTTTCTCTAGCAAACACGTGACAGTGATGACATGGTGAAGAATACCAGATACAAGCATGTAACGAGTATTATGTCAATTCCGAGGACATAAAGGTTAGGGAAGAAAATTTGAAACGAAGTACCGGTTGGAAAGAGCAGCATTAAAGGAGATGAAATAGTAATATTTGTACTCATTGCAAGGAGATGAAAAACTAGAACTACAAATTCTTTCCTCGAGTTACTCTTAGTTCCGATGGAAACAATCTATAATCCATGATTTTTCTTTCTTTAATCATATCATTTATATCACTGTTGGCAAGTAATATTTTAGAAGCTTTTCCCATTCTCAAACTGCGGTAGCTACGGTATTAGCCACCACTTTAATATTTGGAGTAGTATCCGATGCCAATTTCATTTCATCACTGAAGAAAATAGAGCACCAGAACAGTCCAACAAATGTCATATTGTATAACTTTGGGGGCATTCTAGATTGATCAGTCTGAATTTTGTGTCAAAACTATCAGCCAAGAGAATAGCCTGAAATGGTGCACGACCCAATTCCCCTTCTGCATCTTCTCCCCCATTCCTCCACTTCTGTTTCCTCCCTTCTTAACCACCATACTGCGTAATCAAATACTAATTATGTCGCGCGCGTAAATAAAAATCTCCAACCCTAGATGGTTATTACCAGAAAAGTAAAACAAGTGCAGAAACCTGAGCACGCGGTAGGGTAAACTAAAAATCAGCAAACAAAGGTTCTAAGAAAAAGACTTAAGTGGGCGTTTGGGCATAAGAATTGTAAAAATTCAACTCAAAATAGTATTTGAAAATTAGAGTTGTATTTGGACATAAATATAATTCGGAGATGTTTTTGAATTCTTTTTTGAGTGTTTTGAAGTGAAAATTTGAAAAAAAAAATATTGGAGTTTTTAAAATTCTTCAAAAATTCTAAAATTCAACTTCAAGTTAAATTTGAAAATTTTATGGACAAGTACTGATTACGAAAAAAATAAAAAATAAATTCATATGACCAAACGTGCCCTAAAACTCAGACGGACGTGAAAGAATGAGAGACAAAGTAGGGAATTGGCGGGAGATTTGGAGTTACAATTGGGTGAAGGTAAAATAGAAATATTTAAAAAAATGAGAAAGAGAAATAAGAAGTTTAGTGTTTTGGGGCGGAACCGTAGCCGATCACAGCAGAATATATTTTTACCAAAAAAAGCAAACGACTATTAAAAAAAAGATATTTTGTTTCCATCCACATAGGAACTAGAATAATAAAAAATAAAAAAAGTCCGAGTAGGGACAAATCTGTAAATGTGTAGAATCTTCTTTTTTCCACCCTAAGCCAAGTAAGCCCCTATATATAAGGGAGAGGGGCGCTCCAATTCCACAAAGCTTGCTTGTTTGATAAGCTAATTAATTATTCGTGAAAACCCAGAGAAATGGCAGAGGAAGGACAAGTCATCGGCGTCCACACGGTTGATGCATGGAACGAGCATCTCCAAAAGGGCATTGATGACAAAAAACTGGTAACACGCCCTCGTCTTTTCTCTGTCGTTTCTACGTTGTTTTGTCCTGATTCTGTTGTTTATTTCTTCATATTTGCTTTTTCCTATATGATTTATAATGGTTCGTTTGAATTTTTTTTTTCCTGTATGTTAATAACGGATCAGATCTGAATTTGTCCAAGTTTATCGTCTTATCTGTTCTTGTTATAGATGTTCTTTTTTACTTGGTCGGTCGCCGGAGGGCTGAGCTTTTGTCGAGATCGTTAATTGCCGTCTGTCTTTTTGGGGAAAACTATGGAAAAAGAAAATCAGGCTCTGTGCCTTAATATCAGCCAACACAACGTTCACTTTCGCTGTGAAGTTTATCTGTGTTTTAACGTACTGTTTTTCGATTTTGAGGGTCTCCTTTATGAGGATTGAAATTTTTAATAATTTTTCGCAATTGACGTTTTTGTGACTGACAATGATGGCATATTCCATGTCTTCCCACAAAAAAGAAATAAACCTTTCTGGCTCAGTCTTGTTTCTAGTATATCTATGGCGATTTAGGCAAGCATGACAAATAATGTTTTCACCAGGATATCATGATTATATTTTTACCGGGAGGACAAAAGTTGTTCTTTTTACAAGTATTTGAACTTTTGCTCTGTATTGCTTGCTTTAATTAAGCATTATTGGTATCTTTTAGTATTCAAAAATATTACCATATCATTTTTTACAACTGTCCTGAGACCTCTATTTGTATTCCCAACTTAAAAAATATCCAGCAAATGACTTTCCAAAGGTACCAAATATTACCCTGCGGTGCTTTAAAATATATGGTCAACCCCATCAAGCAATGCTCCATATTGCATGCCTACACAAGGCTGACATTCGTTTTGCATGCATATATGAGTAACAGTGTGTATTTCAGAACCACAAGTCTGTAAGGCAAGAGAGTCTAGTATAACTTCAAATGAACAAACAATGTCGAATTTAATTGGTTAAGGGATGTAACTCTAACAGTCATTCTTGAGATCTGCACCGTGTAGCTTCTTGCTAGTAATACCAATTTTCCAATCTGCTCCAGTATATCATGGTTTGGTAAACCTTTCCTTATTTGTGGGGATGCAAAGGTAAGCAACGTGTATGTGCCTCAACTGTTTAAGATTTGTATATACATGCAGCCATCTGTTTTCTATTTCCTTTGGATTCTCTATTACTTCAATTTGCTCATATTACTTCTGTTGCAGATAGTTGTGGACTTCACTGCTTCTTGGTGTGGTCCCTGCAAGTTCATTGCCCCATTCTTTGCAGAGTTGGCCAAGAAGATACCCACTGTTACCTTCCTGAAAGTGGATGTGGATGAATTGAAGGTAAAACTATTGAGCCAAACATATTAATACGTTCGGTGACTTATAACCAACCCCATTAGTGTTATATATGCTCAACAACTTAGGAATTACTTTTCTTAGTACGAATGGTCTATTATAAGTATTGATGTCTTATTTCCTTGTCGCAGTCGGTAGCTGCTGACTGGGCTGTGGAGGCAATGCCAACATTCATGTTCCTCAAGGAGGGAAAGATTGTTGATAAGGTGGTAGGAGCCAAAAAAGATGAGCTGCAGCAGATCATTGCCAAGCATATCAGTAGTGCCTCAACAGCTTAATAATATGCTTTACTCTTATGTCATATTTGCCTTGTTTTAGTGACATCTATCTTAATATTAGCAAGAACTAATTTAATATCTGTTGGATATTACAAGTTCTTACTAGTAAGTCAATATTTATCCGTAGTTTGAACTGTTCCTTATCCAATCAAAAGTTGATTTCTTGCCTCTTAATAGTTCTGTAATGGAATACTGAATCAATCGGCTCAAATGAATGTTGAAAGTTTTCATTAGTTATGTTACTAACTGATGATTTTATTTATGAAATCGGGACTTCTCCGAATCGGTGCGTTTGATTTGAATTAATTAATGCAACTAAGTTTGAAGATATATCCCATTTCCTCTTACCGCGTAGGCGTGTATGATACGAAATACTAGTATAGTAGTTTTATCAAGTCTGATTCAAAAACTTGAAATCACCTCCGGCGATGGTGAAGAATGTAATAGTCATGAACGACATCATGGAGTGCTAGGACTATAAAGTATAACTGAAGAGCAGTTCAGAGGACAGAATTCGAATAATGTGATTTTCAAGTAATGAACAATTCTTTGATCCAGCAGAAAAGGTTGCAACAAAATAGAGTATTTCAGGTATAGATGGTTGATATAGTTAACTTCAAATAGTTGGTAGCTGGAAGCATAATTCTTTGATTGAAAATTTTCTTTTTGAAGAGACGTCGACTTGCACTAATTTAAGGTTGCTAGTACCAGAAACCGAAACTTGAACTGCTGTCCACTCATCTTTTTCTCCTTCAAACTGAAAGTGAAACATAGGCCATCTTTGGTATAAGAAGATTTGAATAAACCAAACAAGCAGTAGTGACAGCAGCTACAGTAGAAGGATTCAAACCACAAAGATGCACGGTTCAAACCAGAACACTAGTACCCTATAACAAAACACTCAAGTGAGTCTCTGTACTGCATTTAACATGATCATCTCATATGGCACTGGTTGCATGAAAAGGAAAAAACATATGGATGTAAATACACTTTTCCATTGAATCCTTTCTACCAACTGCACAATACAGACAATTATAAGGGTCATACTAGGATCCGTTCCTAACATGAACCTAAGGGGTTTGATTTTCCCAGGAAGACAAGCTATCACACTGACTAAACAGTACATAACAACGTAACAATGATGCTTATCTGGTCCACATTTCCAGTATAAAAGTAGAAAGGGACCAGACGGCATTCAACTATGGAAGTTGCATTTTGGAACTCCCAACATCTACAAACTCATCTATAATATGCTATCTTCTCAGAGTCCCCTTCGGCACCCCGATATTAAGACTATCTAATGAACTCATATCAGAAGTTTTCCTCAACAACAGAAGCATTCATCAACCAAACTACTACCTTCTATTTCCTAAGCTCTCACTAATTTATTCTTACCTCTCACTAGTCTTTTCCTCATGGTGTACACTAAGTTCTGCAATATTTGAACAATTTTTTTTCTTTTGTACTCTTCAATTCTGGGTAGGCGTACAGTGTGCTTCTACCGATAACCGCTTCAATACGTTAGGGCAGGGATCTCCGAAGTTGCTATTTGCTATTGTCACAGCACATCTTTGACGTCCTAGACATTTCTGGCAAAGTTAGAAGAACAAAATCTGTGAGTCATAAGATGTTAGGTGGCCAAGTGGTCAAAATAAAGTGAACAACTTTTTCTTGTCCTCATCAACTGCTAACAAAATAAGACGAAAGGGTACCTTTTCTACAACGGCATATGAGGTAGGAGCATGGCAAGGTCCTTGTTGGAAGCTCCCACAGGTTCCAAGAGGAATTCCAAAGCTCGCAAATTTAATGGAGGAAATAGACTGACCAGGTGCGCAGTGAATGCGGACTTTAGGTAGGTGAAACTCTTCCGTTCTGCCATAGTTCTCTATTTGCCAATTCTTAATATTTGGATGATATTCAGCAACATCGGCACAAACGCTGCTGACTGTTCTCTTCACAAGAGAAATTCTTGAGGGATCTCCCCCTAGTTCTTCAAAAAGCACCAATAGATTTTGAGTGGGTTTTAACCAAGACCGAGGAACATGGTACCTGAAACAATAAAATCTTTAAGCTGCCAAGTACAAGGAACTCCAGTTTCTAGTTGTTAATGGTATGTGTGAAGCTAAGTATCAGAGTGCATTGTATATACAAGCTGCGAAGAGCTGGCTTACCATTTTTGAGTTGGTTGCCCACATCCCAGTTGACATTTTGGAGGCCGAAAATTTCCAGAATAATGGCAACCATTGCAATCTCCAGTAGCATATGCCGTCCAATATCTACCAATACTCTGGCCATTAATCCATACTTGACCTTTACCCATACTGCTCATGTCCAAAGCCAATGGCTCATCTCCATTGGGTGTATTGAAGTAAGCCTGCAATATGATGAGGAGTTGTAAGATACAACTACAATCACTTAATTAGATGTTGGAATATATTTCTCCTAATTTCATACCTTATGCCATGTTAAAGGTTGTTGTCTCTGTGCAATTAATGAACCCTGCATCCAGTCAACAGCAGTAATACCATTTGGAGAAACAAGATTCATGGCCTCCCCTTTGAGCCCAACCTGTTAGTAAGTCCAAATTAGTGTAAAAGGTTGCAGTTGAAATACTTGAGTATTGATTGAACAACAGTGCTGTAATTTAGACTACCTGATATGTCCACTTTGCCCAGGACAAGTCCCATTTTCCCTGGTCTAGGCCATGAACTGCAACAGGACCCAGTACTCCAGTGCTCCATGTTTCAAAATGTCCACCCATGTTCTTCAGAAACAAACAGAATCTTAAGATTTTAGAGTAAATTGAAGAATGTATACATGATCTCAGTACTGTAAATAGGCTACAAATTGTTGCTTCAACATATCAGCGATGGTAATGATAATAGCTACAGTCACACTGAGGAGCTGGTTTCCTTTCCCTTCATTTTCTGATAAACTTTTACCTATCCCTTTATTGATTTCCACATAGGTATATATAATCAAAGAATGCACAATGGCCTCTTACACTGCAAGGTAAGCAGCATAAAGCTGTAATTGTCTCGTCCTCAAGTTTCAAGCCTTTGCCAGCCCCAACGAAAAGAAGGGAAAAAACTTGTCTATCAATTATCATTAACTCTACTGAATGTAGGCATTAACGCATGCTCAATAGTTTTAAGCTATGCGTAATTTTAACGAGCTCTCTCAGATATATTACTTTCTTCACTTCCTGGTACTAGCATTTGGTTTTTCACTAGCATAGTAATTACTGATACTATAGTTGGTTAGTGATTCTGGTATAGGTTAGTGATGCTCCACACTTATTTTTCACTTCAATGGGAGCTATTGAACCATAGAAATTTATTTTATTTGCAATATGAGTTATTTGAATTTGAGTTGATCTCAAATATGCACGCTATTTGGAAGACTGAAGGTGAGGATTAAACTAACCGGCAATCCGACAGCCACGCTAAGCAGTGAAATTCTGTTTGTGCCAGCACGAAGATTGACTTTTCCTTTAAATACGAATCTCCTATTCTTCCTTGTCCCAAATGCAGAACCTATAACATGTGTAGGATAAAATTAGCCAACCGTAAGATACTTTGTAAACTTTTGATGAGAAAATATTGATTGCATTACCTGAGAGCTGTCCATTAATAAACACATGGAGAGCATGGCCTGTTGACTCAACTATAAGAGTAGGGAGCTCTCCACCATGTAGGAACGACTCAGTTGAACCAATATCAACACTGTATGCAGGGGAAACATTTATACTTATGTCACATAAAGCTAGCGTTTCAGGTCACAACTCTTAAATAACAAAGAAATAAAGCACCATTGGTAGGCAGGCAATTCAATCCTCCTGAGAAGCAAAATGAGACGGGTTCAAAAGCACAAATACCAAACTAAACTCACCTAGTTATGTACCACAAATAGTCACTTGTATCTCTGGTAACGTTTATTTGTTCCAAGAGACCAAAAGATCGAATTGATGAGCTGTCATCCAGTGCAGAGATATCTTCATTGTAACTCTCCCAAGATAGCATCTCCGAATTAGTTGGTAGCATTTCCATCTTTGATGTTTGAACTCCAACCTGCACGTAGAATTTGGAAGCAGTTAACTCCTTGCTATCAGAGTTCTTTTGCAAGTAATGTATAGGAACTCAAACTTTTGGAAGAAGCTAAAGCAGCTAATGAGTATTATTGAATGTACACAAGTTTCCAAGCAGGTGTAGTACGTACTTTGGCTGTGTTGAAGACTACATTTCTGCAGTCAGGAAGGATGCTAATGGACCAAGGAGGCAAATTATAGTGCATGTTGTTGAACATTACTCTTGCAGCAGATTTCCAGTCATTGTTTGACAGGAAAGCTGCACAATCCCCTGTCTCTGAAGAGTATACGTATGCCTACAGTAATAGCAAATATTCAATGGGATACTGCTGATAATGAACCACG
This sequence comes from Nicotiana paniculata, assembly GCA_005239505.1. Taxonomy (NCBI): domain Eukaryota; kingdom Viridiplantae; phylum Streptophyta; class Magnoliopsida; order Solanales; family Solanaceae; genus Nicotiana; species Nicotiana paniculata. The sequence goes on from ML311139.1 coordinate 27,532, forward strand.
GCAACAAGATTAATGACACTAATGCAGGATTTTATACCTGTTGAAGGTTTCCTAAGGATGTGATTGCTGGATCTGCAGAAACTAAGGCTTTCTCACACATCTTGACAGCTCTATGAAGCTCCTTGAGATGACCGTATTTTGGCTGTCTGATTAGACCTGTCGAACGAAAGGGGCATTGAAGAGTTACTTTTCTCTTTCAGTTAAGTGAATTGCCAAATGACACAGTCAAATCATTATGTTGCAAAGCTTTTTTAGCACACACAAAATAGAGAAAGGAAGATGCACGAAAATCCTAATAGCAAGAGATATCAGCAACGTAAAATGGTTTCAACAATCATTCCACAATTTCAGAGACCAACACAACTCTTTACAGAATATCCAGAGGACCTGTGAATTAAAATTTACATGAGAACAGGTGACAAATGAGTAAACTAAAGCTCTACACTCACCATACTCATCAATTGGAGCATCATAGTCGTAGCTAGTAGTGATGAATGGGCCTCCTGCGGATCGTCCAAAGTTCGTGCCTCCATGGTACTATTAGGCAGAAAGAGGAAATGTTCTTGCCATATGAGACTATATATACATGCTTTCGATCTATAAAGAAATATAAACAGTTGAATGAAAACTAACCATGTAATAGTTAACAAAAGATCCTCCTCTTTGTATAAATTGAGCTACAGCAAATGCCAAATCCTGAACTGGCCTCTGATGAAGGGTACCGCCAAATTCCGAGAACCTTACAAATGCATTGGAAATTGAGTCAAACATGACCTGACTTCCAACACAATCAAAACTTGAAGAGACAAGATTACATACCAACCACTCCAGGCCTCAGTCCAGATTGTGGGTTTGTATGGTTTGTTAGGGAAGAAATTATCACAGTAGAAACCATTACATGTATTGATCTGTTATCAACAGCAGGAAAAATTATGTAAGATGATACGGAACTGTTTGAGGAGCCTAAAGAGTTAGACCACAAATTTTATTAGAAGCTGGAGCAAACAAATAGAGGCTCAAGAGGAGCCAAACAATTTCTGTTCATGCTAAAAGGCATAAAATTATTTTATGCTATCAAGTCACTTAAAAGCTAAGCATGAACTGGTAAATGGTAAATGATTTGTTATAGCGGGTAAACCTACATTGATAAATTGAGATCTTTTATATTGTCGGTTTATTATAAGTTAAACCAAACTAAACAAATCTAAAAAATGTTATAAATAGAACAATGCTGACTGACTACTGTTATGCCAAATGAAAGTAGGAGAAGCTCTAACAACTGAGTTTGCTTACCACAGGATCTGGGGCATCTTCTTCCTTGCACATGACCCAGGGGACACCTGTGTCCAATCCAACTGCCATATTTGCAGCCCATGTTGAGTACTGATGGCCCGTGGCTCCAAGTGCCTTTGCTTGCGGCCCGTACTCATTCTCAATCTGCAATAGCAGCAGATCAGACGGAAAAGTTACATGAAAATTGAACTAGTTTTAGTTGAATTTGGCTTCAACAAACACAAGAATAGTACTATAACGAACAAATTGGAGTAAAAGATAAACCTGGGATAGTATGATTGGACCACCCTGAGACTCGAATAGATTATGACTCTTCATCAAGTTAACAATTTTCTCAGCATACCCTTTCATTGCATTCTGTCATGACCATAAAATAATTAAACTTTCATTAACAACCCAACGTATAAAAATGATAAATCTTCTTCAAATACACTAATTTTCTTTTTATTTTTTTCAGGGGGAAACTGACACCTTGAAAGGTTCATTATCTGCTCTGAAGCTAATGCCTGGTACATACTTCAGCCATACTGGAAACCCTCTGCAGAATTGACAGTAAAATTAGTACAAGTATGAAACTACCACTTGTCTTTAGATCTAAGAATAGCTAAAAAAAGAGAAGAAATGTACCCAAAATTCCATTCTGCACAAACATAAGGGCCAATTCTAAGATGAGCATAGAGACCTGCTTTCTGAATTGTCTTTATAAACCTAACAAGGTCATATCTTCCTTCAAAATTGTACTGAAAACCCCACAAAGAACATAAAAAAGATTTAATCTTTGAGCACAAGACATGAGTAAAAACAAGCTAATTGTACAGAAAGAGTAGAAAATGAAGTACATTGCCAGGAGAAGGCTCATGAACATTCCAAAACACATAGGTTTCAACCACATCCAAACCTCCTTCTTTTGCCTTGTTTATCAGATCTTCCCACATCTACAAAACCACATTTTGAACCTAACTTCATAAACACTTTCACACTAAAAAAAAAAACAAGAAGAAAGGGAGTATAAAATGGGCAAGAATTGGAGTACCTCAGGTGTGCTTCTTGGGTAATGTATAGAACCAGAAAACAGTAATCTTCTTTGACCATTAATGACAATGGCTTTCCTATCATAGGTAACATCACACTGAACCAACTCACAACTGATAAACAACACTATACACCAAAGCATAGCCCACTTCTGAACTGAGTTAACCTCCATTATTCCAACTCCTTCTTGCCCTATACCTTACAAACACATCCAAAGAACACAACTTTGCTTTTGGGTGGAGGGAATTTTGAAGCAAGATCAAGAATCTTGGGGCAAAAAGCTAATAAAAGTGGGGGGAAATGTGGAGGGGGGGGGGGGCTTAATTGCAATGTGGGTGCCCTGCAAGTAAGTCCACTTTAGCTTTGAACAGCACCTCACCACACCACACTGCTTCTGTCCAAGTAATTGCCTCTTTCTCCACCTCAAAACTATAATTGCAAGTCTTGGAAGTGTAAATGTACAAGTTATATATAGAGACAGTTGTAATGTAATGTACAGCTTTAATTCACTATTGCCGAGAGAAAATAAAGAGAGAGAGAGAGAAAGTCATCAGTGCGTGACTATGAGCTCAACACTCAAAAAGAAGTAAAAATAGTTTACTAATAAGTTAAAGCACACATATAGTAGTAAAAGAAGCTGACAAACAGAAAAAGGAACAGGATTATCATGTGTAAATCTAAGAGGCTTTCACACTGTTTTCTTTTTCTTTTCTTTTTTTAATTTTGTGGGTATTTGCTTTTAAATTATTATTAAATCAATTTCAGCGAGTTTTAGCGTAATTGGTAAAATTATTATTATCTTATCAGAAAGTTACGAATTTGATTAATAGAATTAGTCTCTAATAAATATATTCTTATTGTTCGACCCTTTCCTGGATTCCGCATATATCAAAAGCTCAATACACTGAGTTGTCCTTGTTTACGTTGCATAATCAAAAGGGGAACGCTCGTTATTTTAAGAAACAAAATTTATTTCCTAGACTGGAAGCCAAGACCTAGGGAAATTATTTATCTTACTACAAATCATAGTGGTTATTTTTGTTTTTTATTATTGGTTGAAATTAAAATATAAGGTTGAAATGGAGGGAAAGAGTGATTGTGGCGCATTAATGAAATGAGTGCAGGATTTGCGGGGTTATTATTTAATAAGATTAAAATTGGTGGCTAGATATGTTTTCAAAAATCTTTGTTAAGCCTTTTTAAATGTTTTGCTTTGCAGATAAGGAGTCGTGTATTAAGTTTTGTTTACAAGAAGCAATGTTACTCAGTGCCTGTTTTTCCTAGCTGTCACTGTGCATATGGTCAAACTATACATGTGATACTTATAGATCCGCAGAATTTTAATTTCACGCCTCATTTAATTGTTATTACTTGACATTAATTAAAAATGAAATCCATGATTCTTAATCTGACCTAAGGACAATATTTTAAATTATTTGAAAATTTAAACTTTTGAATGACGGAATAGATTGTCAAGTGGAAGGATCAATTTCACTTGATTTTTTCTTGTCAGAATGGTTAGGAAATTTCCTAAATATTTTTGTATTTTTTCCAGTGAGAAGACAGAACTTCACTTGTATAACAATGAAGTGTTAAGAGTTGTAACCTTAGCATATAATCATCATTTTGCATCTAATTGTACTTTAAGTTATTGCATGTTATCATCTGAACCGGTTTTGATTTTATAAATACAAATTCTTACAATAATTTCTTCAGCTGAAACAAAATTCTACGTGTTAATCCATAAATGACTTAATACTCATTATGATCGAATTCAATATTTTTTAGTTGATTTAAGTAAATAATCTCACAAACAACAAAGCAAAGTCCAAAAATTCTTTTCTCTTTCCTTTTCCTTAAAAAAAAATTCGCCATTTAAAAGTGAATTGTTTTGATGATGAAAACTGCAGGCATAGGGGAATTACTAACAAGTATTTGCGTGTCACTCGTCGTGACTTACCAGAAACAAAAACACTTAAAATGTGATAAGAATTAAGAAAACGACAAATAAAATAGACTTAAAGCCAATAAACAATGAAAGCTTTCTTAAAAAAATAAAAAATAAAAATAAAATAAAAGCTTTCTTAGACGTAACAAGCTCTTATTTGCCATGTATACATGTATTGATGCCCTCACCGACACAACCATTGGTAGTACATGAATTTGATTTGTGTCAAAAAAAGAAGATAGTGAAGTGTTGAAACTTAGTATATATAGACATGAATATCACTTCTCTAACAGTTTCAGCTTGCAATTCAATACTTTGAACCCTTCGGGTTGCGAGTTGGTTTGGAGGGGGTTATCCGTACGGATGATATGGATCGATTCGTTCCTCAATACTTTCTGGGTTGAGCTTATTGCATAGGGCCTGTCTTAATGTGTTTTACATTTTCTGTATGGTTTGCAGGCTATTACACAGGGATAGATTTATCCGGTGTTCACTACAGAGTGCTCACCCAAAGAGCGGAAGTTATAGCGTATGCGGGTCCCCTCTTACCAAAAAATTCAATACTTTGGGCTAAATTGGGTTGGTTAAAGTAGCAAATAAAAAGGACAGGAAGAAATATCATTTTTCCGGATGTAGTGTTACAATTCAATTAATATTGTGTTAATTAAGTGAGACGTTTAACTAAATACGAATAATAATTTAAATGAATGCTTTTACAATTAAAATAGTTAAACGACTTTTTCAGAAGTGTACAAAATCTTCAAAAGACAAGATACTACTAGTATAGAAGAAGCATTATTCATTCACAAAAAAAAATGGTTTGGCCCTACTGACCGAATAGGCACCACAACTATAATCCATGTTCAAGCATTCTATAGTACGTGTGAAGTTGCTTGGACGCCCTGTGGACTGTGTTACACTCAAAACTTTTTGGTTCGGTCATTTTCATTTCAGAAGAGTAAAGCTCAAACTTCTCTCTCTCTTCCCTTCGGCAATAACTACTGCTCCTTTAAAACCTAATGCACCATAAAATTGATTATTCTTCGTCAAAAAATTATATTATATTTTAGAGGTATTTGAACACCCTGGACAAAATTTTTATCTTCGTCACTAGCAAAGGTAGAGTTGCAGCTTATTGCCATTATTTTCACGGCGTGATGTAGTGTCAGTGTCTCCCAAAATCATGTCATTTTCTAGTGTAATATAGCTCATGAGCTGCCACGGCTATGGTTACTATTTACTACTTACTTACTTATGAGTAGTGTCAAACTTGGCTACCATTTTTCTAATCACTAAGAACTAACACATGTCAACATTCAACGAGAAAAAGCCAATTCGTATATAGAATGTAATGGTGGGAACGAGTATTAGGAAATTCAAAAGCTATTCCACTAATTAAAGTTTCCTTCTTGTTTTTATTCTTTGTCCTTTTTTTAAATAAAAAATAAAAAATCTTTTGTATCTTAAAGAGAGGTCCCCACAAGACCAGAGATAAGCTAATTTGCGTCAGTCAGGAAGTAGCACTATATGGTTCAACTCTAATAAGTATTTTATTTTTAAAATTGCAATATAGCATAATGGAACAGAATTTTATGTTTATGATATTGAAGCTTTTACACGAGAATATATATACTTCTCCATTACCTGAAACATTGCATGAAGTCGCAATGCTTTCATGCTATGTTGCTACTCCTATCATAAAGTCAGATTGGATGAACAGAAATAAAATCAGGTTGTTATAACATTGTAAATTAAGTAAAATGTGTAACTTTAAGAAAATAAGATAAATGTGTGGTAGTGTAGTTTTTTGGGTAGGTAATAAGGGAGAGTATATTATCTCGGCTTAACATAGAGTAAATTTCTATGGGTTGTCATTCAATTTTGTGTTTATTATCCAAAAGTTAATTTTCTTTCTTTTGTTTTGTGAAGACTTTACGTTCATTACCCAAAAATCACTTTTATTTCTTTTGTTACACAAAAATCATTTGACTATTCTCTAGTTATCACAATAATCACTTTGACCATATTTTATAAAGCTTTCACATAAAAGGTCTATTATACCCTTGATATTAAATCATCTCATCTATGTAATACCTTCTATATTATTTATTATTTTTATAATATATTCGTACATTTAAATTTTTTCTTAATATTAGTTTTCAAGATATATAAATAGCATTATTTAATTTGCCAGTAATATTACCGTAAATAAATCTGAAGTCCGTGTTATGAAATATTGTTAATGAAAATTATAAAATCAAAGCTTACTGGTTTATCAACCAAGCCATACTCATTAATCCAATAAATAAAATATCTATATTTAGCACAATGACACGTCAAATTAATACTTTTAAATAAATAATATTAATAGACAAAGTTTTAAAAATCTTAATATTAAACACGCATATCTTTGAAACTTCTTAAAATTTGTATTGACTATAAAAAAAATATCATTTGTTAAACAAATCTGTTTATTATTATTTCAAATAAATATTAAAAATAAATATTTTTATGGTTTTTATATTTAAAAATATGTTCATGTTTAGATATGATTAAAAAATTGAGTGTCGTGAAAAAATTAAATATGAATATATTATAAAAATAATAAATAAAATAATTTAAAGTTATTTTTTTATAAGTAAAATACCTAGTTAAAAATATATTATATAGCATTTAATATAAAAGGTATTACATAAATGAGGGGATATATAAACTCAAGGGCATAATAGACTTTTCAAGTAAAAGTATTGTAAAATTTGGTCAAGGTGACTTTTGTGGTAAACCGAGCAAAGTAAAATGAATTTTGTGCAACAAAAGAAAGAAAAGTGACTTTTAGATAATAAACATAAAATAGAATAATTTTACGTAAAAAAAAAAAAATATTTGCGTAATAAACACAAAATTGAATGATCATTCATAAAATTTACTCGCCTAACATATCACTTAATTTGTACAAGTTAATTGGAAGTATCTAAATTACATAAATAAAATCGTACGGACCGGTACTTCCACTGCAGCTACAAATGATTCAACGACACAATTCCACTGCAGTGATAAAAATTAAGCAGCTAATACTTCTTTAGTTTCATTTTTTTGGCGATATACAAAGCTTTTTTTTCTTCTTTATGTTAGGATATACTATTAACCATGCGGTTTAGACATAGTATTTTGTTTTATAATTTATGGAACAATTATATATTTTATTTATTCAATTCAATAAAGTACTATTTTAAATAGATCATTTGTTACATGTGTGTCCTTTTAGTTATGTAGTATGTATGCAGTCTTAGCTCATGCACGGAAGATTAAATTGTTGGTTCTCATAATTAATAAATTTTGTTCACAATCAAAGTTATTATTGGACAAGATATCTTGATGATTGTAGCACAAGATTATAGTATAATTTGTCTTGATTATGGGAGTGATTTTACTTCGACTTCTTGTGCTAGTATACTCATTGTATATTGAACGAACCAAGTGGAGAAAAGATATTTTATACTGAATATATAAAATACTTTCTCTAATTCATTAAATGAGTTTATACTCCTAATCTTGATATAATTATTATGATCAATGTAATTTGTTTATTGTTTTGATTTATCAAAAGGTACGACTCTATTCCGAGTTAGTGTATGCCTAATAGATTGGACAATGACGAATAACATTTGTGAATAATAATTAGTTGATAGAATCCTTGACTCGGTTTTGAGTTTGATGATACCCCTTTATATAAGCTTATAAGTTTTCATGTGAAAACCCGACCGGTGAATTTTGTATCTGTCACATGAAATAGTTTAAGCGGAATTGTAAAGGATTTAATTAGTTGATTAAATTAAATTTTCAGTGATTTAATTTGATTAACTGGTATTTGAGATCTTAACATGGGGAGTTAAAATAAGTGTTATTGAATTTTCGAAATTCATACTGAGGAGTCCAATTGCAGTTTTTTAGTGGAATAAATTGTAATTAATTATAGTAAGAATTAATTCATGCTAATTTCAAATTAATGCTATAATTGGTAGCCTCTTATTATTTATGTGGTCTCTGTTATACCTTGTAAAAACCTGGACAAGACTTGGGTAAAAAGTCCCTTAGGAGAAAAGTCATCCGTTAAAGTTAGAGTAGGATTCTACTTGTAGAATCTTACACGTTTTTGGAAGACAATTTTCGGCCAAAAACAACTCTACTTAAGGAGGGCGAATTTCACTTAATTACTTACTTTTCAGAGTTGTATTGTTTTTGCCCACCCAAAAGCAAAATCGTCCAAGGTTTATTAGGCATATAGCAGAAGACTACAGCCCTGGATTCTTGCTGTTTGGAAGCTTTGTCCAACGATTTCAAGAGGTTACTGCTTCTAATCTTGTGATTATTGCATTGTCTAGTTTACATGTATTAGATGCCTGGTTTGTTTGGTTGCTTTCGCTGCGCATGCTCTAATACTTTATGCCAAGGTAAGTTAAAGTTACTTAAAAGATGTTGAGTAGGTCTATTAAATTTGGATAATTTAAGATAACACTGAGTCAATACACAAATCAAATAAAAAGCAATATATCTATACAAATAACGCCGTCCAGTTGATTATAACGGTAGTATCTGAATCAACTCTCATACACCTAGGCCTCCCGAGTTTTTTGTTAGTTAGTTTAAAATATTAATATAGAAAAACCTCACAAAACTCAAAATGAATAATGAATAATGAATAGTGAGATGATCCTAATTAGTTTGAGAGTGAGGCATGATTATTATTGTAATTGTTTTTGAGTCTATAAACTTATCATGATCAACCTATCCAAAACTTGTTTAGATCAACATGAACTTAATTTGAACATAGGTCACATTGTTCAAATTTAATGAATTAAACGAGTTACACTTTTTCTCTCTCCCAAGTCCTAAACATGCCGAACCTCGCAAATAGAATTCATCCTTTATTCTCAGGTTGACATTATATTAGTTCCTAAATACGAGGCTTAAATATCTACCAAACAATATATGGTCAACCTCAAAACGAAAAGTAAGATTAGACGCTAGTTAATTGGTCTCTACACTTCTAATTGTCTGACAAAAAGGGCATTTTCAAGTCTGTCCTTATAGCCCGTGGTCAAAGAAGCGAGGCAAACAGAATACTTAGTAGGCGTTTGGACATAAAAATAGTATATAATTTTTGAGAAAAAAGTAGTATTAGTATTCATAGTTAAGTTAAAAAATACTATTTAGAATTTGAAATTATGTTTGAACATGCATTTCACTTGAAAAAATATTGCAGTTTTGTGAGTGACGAAAAATATTTGAAAAAGTGGTCTTTGAAAAATTCATTTTTAAATTTTTTTCAAAAACTTGTAAAATTTCATGGGCAAGTACATTTTCTAATTTTTTATTTATTTTTTTAAAAAAGAAAAAAAAAAATTATGAACAAACGGGCCCTTAGTTGATCCAAGGAGAAGGCGCCAATTATTTTCTTTTTCCTTTAATTAATTGTTTGGAGTTATCATTAAATTTGAGTGCAAATTGTAAATGAATAAACATTGGATACTAAGTGGTTGCTGCAGTCTTTTGAGAGTCAAAATAATAGGAGTATAAAGCCTTTTTGTTGCTTTTGTTAACTTTTCCATTACGCTTTTTAAGCTTTCGACGGCGTGATGAACGGGCAGATAGCAGATTCTGTCCGCTATTGCATTCTCATACTTTATACTTAAAACCAGACATAACAACTTACAATTAAACTAGTCTCATTAGTAGTACCCCCACTAATTAATCACTGCACTAAAAGCTCACTTTATTCAGTCTCTTCACATTTTAGTTTTAATGATTTTTTGCCACTTCAAGAGTTGGCATAATAATATCAGCAGTTGCTAATAAAAAAATGTCGTCTCACCGATTAATTAAGCATGGAGATTTACCTAATTGATTTCGTGCTGACGTGTATGTTGCCTTCATGTCCGGTATTTGCATTGAAGTTTGATTTTATCCGGATTCGCACCGGTTAGAGCCCCATTTAAAATGAAATACTCTATATCAAAGATTATTCTATACTCAAGACTCGAATTCGAGGTATTAAACGAAAAGCAGACCCATCCAGATTCATGTCATGCTTATTTGTTATTGTTACTCTCTTTGACTCGAGAAGAAAGGTAGAGTCAAATACCAAGAGAGTCAACCCATTCAATTTTTATTTTTTTTGGCCAAAACTCGAACATCACTATATTTTTATCTTTTCTAAATTAATTTTATTTCGCTCGCTTTATTGTATTTTCCTTTTGTTCATGTTTAGTACTACTTTCTTTTTCTTCCTTTTTTTCTTTTTCTTTTTCTTGTTTTTTCTTTTTTTTTTCTCTTCTCCCGAGCCGAAATAGTCTCTCTACCCTTTACTAGGTAGGGGTAAAATAAGCGTACACACTATCCTTCTCAAACCCCATACCCCATACGTGGGATTATACTGGATTTATTATTATTGTCTTCTAAATCAATTTTAGAAACTACATAGGTACTAGAAAACACAATTTCGTAATAGTTGAAAATATTTTAAATTATTTAAAACCCGAAATTTAAAAACTATTACTATATTCTTGAAATAATATTCATTAGTTTTGAAAGGGATGAAGCTCTGTTTCTGTTTTCCTCTCCTGATTATCTAAAAAAAAGTGGTGGCGCGTAATGTGTCAAACATTATTTAGCTAAAGCTCTATCATAACTAACTCTTGAGAGTTGAGACCATCCGAATTGAAGGTCAAAAATAAAGTTTTGCACACTACGTACGGGCAGTTTGTAAATGATTTTACTGAATTAATTTCAGGTTTGTACTAACGAAGAAATGCGTTGGGTCCTATCAATAAAGGACTGTTCCATTTCAACACAACACACCAGGGCAAAGATTATAACTGCTTGTGATGAAAGTTTAGTCTAAAATAGAAAAGCAAAAAAGGAAGTATGTAAAGCACCTGCGAGAAGATTAACAATTGGATGCTCTCTTTAACTTACACCCAAAAGAAAAAGATGTCCAATTCATCTTTTAAGTACTCATTGGTTCTCGATGACCATCTATCTCAAATAGGAAGATATAAGAAATAGGAGTAATGAAATTAAATAAGTTCATTTCCAAAAAAGAAAAAGAATAAGTAAGAAGCGTGGAGGAAGATGGATAGTTGGTCAGACTTTGTCCAATTGGCAATTGAATGAACACTCATTGTGTTTCTTTTTATTTTGTTTTGAGGTTGTATTTTTTGCAAGAGACAAATGTCCTCTCAGCATGATTGCATATACAGTTAAACTTTTTTATAACAGTCTTGTTTGTTTTTAAAATTTTTGAATATTATAGCGAAGCGCTATTATAGAGAACATATATTATAACATAATATGAAAATTGATTCCGGAAAAGCTTGACTTTTAATATAGAGATGTGTTATAGAAAGGACTGACTGTACACCAAATGTGCGCATCTCACATCCCAATTTTAATACTTGTGTAAGTATTTGCTAAAGCTAGAATATATAAACTCACTATATCGGTTGGACCCCTCTTATCTCATCTTTCTGTATTTTTATTTACGTTGATTTACTTAATTGATTTGATGATTCCCCACTTCGATTTTCTACACAATCGGGGTACATCAATCGGGTTTAATTTTTTAGATAATAATATAACTCTAGTACATTTGGAAGGACTTATGGAAACTTTCCTCGCAGCCATTACCCTCTTTCTTTAACCACACTAACATTAGGTTTGGTATTTGACATGAGTCTCTTATATAAGTTGGTTAAGCATTGCGAGATTTTAAGAACTTCTAGTTGTAGAGAATTAGATCCAAACAAGACAAATATAAAGAACTCGTATATTAATCAACTTTAACTAGCTTAGAAGTGTGCATAATTTGGTACCCAATGATTATCAACTTGAAACCGAAAATTTCTGAGTATTTCTTACTCGATACGGTAGAAATATTAAATACCATAATGAAATACGTACCTACATATTATGCCACTTTTTAACATTTAGAAATCGTAACATCCCTCCCAGAAGCTAGTAGTTTGGCTAAAAACACATAATCAGAAGAAAATGATCGGGCAGGGATGCACAGCAGGAACTTGCAAAGCCAACACAAGAGAAAAGAAATATATTCACCCCGGCAATACGCACTTGATAATACCCCGACCGCAATAATGCCTTCACTTCACTTCAAGACGCTATTTACCAAGGAAAGACTATTTTTTTTAATGGAAGAAGCCGAAGGGGTGAACGAACGCTGCGATAACGAGCCGTAAGAAAGATGAGCAGAGCATTCCTTCCGCCGGCCTTTATAGGAGTAAGGGAGCGTGTTGAGATAGATAGACGTCCAATCCTGCAGCAGCTAGTTGCTCGGCCTTAGTCTTGGGCTGATCTCAGACTTCAATCAACCTCTCGTACTTCGATCCATTCGAAATATGCCTCTCTAGGAGCATTACGATCTGCAGCTCAAATGGTTCCTTATGAAGTCTTGGCTCTTGGCCCAGACAACGTCCTAGGCGTAGGGGAGATCAGAGCCCCGCCGTTCTTCAGGAAACTAGCGACTCGCAACTGTTCAGCCGCTTCCTTTAGAGATAGGGGAAGATTTGCCCCAACTTGGCGAATCGCATCCCCGCGGAACGAATTGCATCACTCGATCAAATGCTTGGTATTTTATTTCTATCCAACTTGATTACGTTCATAGTCCATACTGTCATGCGGAAGTTTCCACTAGACAGCAAACTAATTTGAGAGATGAAAAATTGTGGTAATTTGTCTGTTTTGAAGTTACGTTCATAATTCAAAGTATATACTGAAGTATTCATCATCAACAGTTTTTTTTTACATTATATTTTTTTTTCGTATACTCTCAAATTGGTTAAAATTTCTTATAGTAATCTGTTTCGTTTCTTCCATCAACTCCACCCATAAAAACAAAGAAGTGTTTAAAATTCTTTATTTAAACCGAACATATCAAAGTAACCAAAATAAATCAAGATCAAAAAGAAAAATACAATATCATATTGAATTTGATTAGATCAGATATCGGTATTGTTAGGATCGAAATAATCAGGTGTCATGCGAGAGTTAGTGAAGCAAACCTTGAACGACAATAAATCAGATAACAAACGAAAAATATACCAAAAGAGATACAAACATTTAACGTGGTTCGGTCAATTGACCTACGTCCACGGGCGGAGATGAGCAATCCATTATATAAAAAAGATAGTACAAAATATCAAGAGAACAATTTCACGAAGAGGCAAACACAAGTGACACACTAACACTTGTCCCGTAAAGTTCTCCCCCTAAACACGACTCTCAAACCGCATATGGCTACATTGTGGATGCTACTGAATGAGAAAGAAAGATCCTCAATTTTAGAAGTCCAAACCTTTACCTACAAGAAAAAGGACTAGCCAAACATGGAAGAATTATAATTTCCTTCTGTTGGGTTTTTTAAGCATTAATATAGCTTAACAGAGGGTGAATGGAAAATGGAGGGAAAAATAAGATATTTGAGTAATATTTGAGTTTCCCTCCTTGAAAAAGGGACATTGTCCCATATTGGAAGAGGAAGAAGTTTTTGATGGGTATATAAGCAATTGCTCTTCTTCTAGCTCTTAAAGAGTTGAGAAGAAGGCAAGCATCGCGTCGTCGTCATTGTCGCTCGGTTTCGGCTTCGGCTTCGGTCAATCAATTGATTGATTAATTTTTTGGATCAAATTTATTTGTTAATAATAAATATTAACTGAAATATTATTAAATATCCGTTTTAATAATAGAATATTAATCCAACGTAATATTAATATTAAATCCAACGAATATTAATATTAAATCCAATCCCGTTATCTTTTTTTTGTTTTGCAGTTTTGTAACTGAAAATTAACCCCCTCTTCAACTCCTGGTTTATTGTTGAGTAAATAGTCATTTATGTTATGGCATTTATGCAATGGCCATTTTGCATGAACAACCATTCTAAAGAGTTGCACCTCTTCAGTTTTCATTCCAACATTGACTATAAATACCAGTTCATTCTCTCAGATTTTTCATATGATTTTCTGAGTTCTCCTCCTTTCTTCTGCATATTTTTAACTTCAAAAAAAGCAACAGTAAGTGTGATTTGCTACCGAACTTTGTGTTCGCTGAAACACTAGGGTTTGAAGTACCACTATACTAGTGTGTAATTCGTTCTATCCTGGGAGAAAATAATCCATAACTTTGGGTACTATGAGAGTATTAAATTCCTTAAGGAAACACTGAATTCAGTAGGCTCGGATTAACTTTTTGTTTCGTTTACATTTTCTGTTTATATGTTATTTTATCTTTTTCAGAATTAGTTTATAAATACAGTATTCTAACAAGCTTAAGGAATTTAATATTTGTTTTCTCTATTTGCGTTATATTTTCTGTTCTAGAGATTAAAGCCTTCGTGGCGATTTTCTACTTCATTGGAGAATAAAATTTACGTGATTTTCTTCTCCATTAGTTTAAACATTTATTAAACGTTAGTTTGAGTCATTCTTTTACAGGATATGACGAATGACAACGGAAACCAAGCTCTTCCGATGGTGACTGCCAATGCATCGACAAGCCAAACACCGTCATTGGCACCAGCGGGAAAATCCAAAAAAAAATCCGGGATTGATTTCAAGCGGTGGCAGCAAAAGATATTCTTCTACTTGACTACTTTAAGTGTGCAGAAGTTCATCAAGGAAGATGTTCTTGTTCTACCCAATGAAACTCCAGAGACTAAAGCTTTCTCGTGATTGAGGCGTGGAAGCATTCTGATTTTCTGTGCAAGAATTATATTCTTAGCGGGCTGGAGGACGCTCTGTATAAAATCTACAATGGCGTGGAAGCGTCAAAAGAACTGTGGATTGCGCTTGAAAGGAAATACAAAACTGAAGATGTTGGGTTGAAGAAATTCATTGCCGCTAATTTTTTGGACTACAAAATGGTAGATAACAAGTCTGTTATTACCCAAGTCCAGGAATTGCAAGTGATTATTCATGATATGTTTGCTGAAGGTATAAGTAGAATTAATACTAATGTTGGTAGTATTAATTTTATTATGTTTACTAATAGAATTTTCATTGAAGGTCTTGTCATCAATGAAGCATTCCAAGTAGCAGCGATGATTGAGAAGTTTCCTCCTTTGTGGAAGGACTTCAAAAACTACTTGAAACACAAACGCAAGGAGTTGTCCCTTGAAGATCTCATTGTTCGGTTAAAAATCGAAGAGGAAAACAAAGCTGCTGAAAAAAGAGGTCGTGGAAACTCAACAATAATTGGAGCAAATATTGTTGATGATACTCCTCAAAACAAGAGAAAGAGGAAGTAGGCTTCTGGACCGAAAAGCAACCCAAGCAAGAAGCGGTTCAACGGAAATTTCTATAATTGTGGGAAAGCTGGACACAAATCTACAGATTGTCGTGCTCCGAAGAAAGACAAGAAGAAGGGTCAAGCAAACATGGTTGAAAAGCACGAAGATGTTGATGACTTATGTGCTATGCTTTCTGAATGCAACCTGGTGAGAAATCTTAAAGAGTGGTGGATTGATTCTGGAGCCACTCACCATGTCTGTGTTGTTAGAGAAGCTTTTGTTACATATGCTCCTGTTGGACCCGAAGAGACGCTTTCTATGGGAAATGCTGCAATGGCCAAGATTGAAGGATGTGGAAAGATATTTTTGAAAATGACTTTTGGCAAGGTGGTGACTTTGAACAACGTCCTTCATGTTCCCGAGATTAGGAAGAACTTAGTCTCTGTTGGAGTTCTTGTTAAGAATGGTATTAAGTGTGTTTTTGTATCTGATAAGGTTGTAATAAGTAAGAACAAAGTGTTTGTAGGAAAAGGTTACCTCACTGAGGGTCTTTTCAAGTTGAATGTAATAGTTGTTGAAATAATAATAAAATTTCAAATTCATCTATGTCATGTACGTTTGGGTCATGTCAATTATTAAACCTTGTGAAAAATGATTAATTTAGAAGTATTGCCTAAGTTTGAATATGACAAATCAAAATGTCAAATATGTGTGGAATCTAAGTATGTTAAATATCCTTATAAGTCAGTTGAAAGGAATTCAAATCCTTTAGACTTAATTCACAAAAATATTTGTGACATGAAGTCAATACCATCTCGCGGTGGAAAGAAGTATTTTTCATAACTTTTATTAACGATAGTACTTGATATTGCTATGTTTACTTGCTTAATAGTAAATATGAAGCAATCGACGCATTCAAGCAATACAAAAATGAAGTTGAAATGCAACTTAACAAGAAAATCAAAATGATAAGAAGTGATAGGGATGGTAAATATGAATCTCCTTTTGAAGAAACATGTTTAGAATATGAAATTATTCATCAAAAAATGGCCCCTTACACACCCCAATCCAATTGGATTGCGGAAAGAAAGAATCGTTCATTAAAGAAGATGATGAATGCATTGTTGATAAGTTCTGGTTTGCCACAAAATTTATGGGGGGAAGCCGTTCTTATGGCTAACCGAATACTAAATCGAGTACCCCATAGCAAAACACAATTCATTCCATATGAAAAATGGAAAGGAAGGAAGCCCAACTTGAATTATTTTTAAGTGTGGGGGTGTTTGGTAAAAGTGCAAGTTCCTAAACCCAAAAGGGTAAAAATAGGACCGAAAACCGTTGACTGTATTTTCATAGGATATGCGACAAATAGTAAAGCATATCGATTTCTGGTTCATAAATAAGAAAATCCCGACATTCATAATAATACAGTTATAGAATCAGATAATGCTGAGTTCTTTGAAAATATATATCCTTATAAAAAGGAAGATAAGTCGATTTGTGAAGGATCTAAACGACCTCGGGAAGAAATAAAAGAAAGTACATTTAATCAGGAGGATCCAAGATGTAGTAAACGTCAAAGAATGTCTACTTTATTTGGACCAGATTTTGTGACTTTCTTATTGGAGAATGAGCCTCGAATATTTAAAGAAGCTATGCCTTCTTCGGAATCATTAATTTGGAAAGAGACATCCAATAGTGAAATAGTTACCATATTGAACAACCATACATGGGAATTGGTTGATCTTCCTCCTGGAAATAAACCGTTAGGTTCTAAATGAATCTTTAAGAGAAAAATAAAAGATGATGGCACTATTGACAAATATAAGGCAAGACTTGTGGTCAAAGGGTATAGACAATGAGAAGGTCTTGACTATTTTAATACATACCCTCTAGTTACAAGAATTACATCCATACGAACGTTAGTAGAGTTAGCTACAGTTTATGGTCTTGAAATTCATCAAATGAAATACGGCCTTCTTAAATGGAGAGTTGGAGGAAGAAATCTACATGGAACAACCTGAAGGGTTCGTGGTTACAGGTAGGGGTGTGCATTCGATTTATCGATTCGATTTTGATCCTTATCGATAATTACTTATCGATTATCGATTTGTACATATGCTTATCGTTATTGTCAAATGGTTTTAAGATAAATGAATGTGATAAATGTGTGTACATTAAAAATGTTCCAAATCACATAGTCATTGTTTGCTTATTATGTGGATGATATGTTGATAATGAGTAATGACATTGCTAGCATAAATACGACCAAGCGTACGCTAACTGTAAAGTTTGATATGAAAGACTTAGGAGTTGCTGATTTAATTCTGGGGATTAAGATCCATACGACTCCTTAAGGCATGGCATTGTCACAATCTAATTATATTAAGACAGTACTTGAAAAATTCAAGCACTTAGGGTTTAAAACTGCGAAGACTCCAATTGACGCGAATCTTGCATTAACAAAGAACAAAGGCCAAAGCATATCACAATTGGATTATGCTCATGTGTTAGGATGCTTAATGTACATCATGAATTGTACATGACCAGATATAGATTGTGCTATAAGTAAATTGAGTCGATACAGGAGCAATCCAGGTCAATCTCATTGGAGGTCAATGAACGAGTTTTGGGATATTGAGAACATACCAAGGACTTTGCTTTGCATTACAGTAAATATCATGCGGTGATTTAGGGATACTGTGATGCAAATTAGATCACCGGTTCAATTGATTCTAAGTCCACAAGTGGATACGTATTCACTATTGGTGGAGGAGCGGTATCTTCAAAGTCGTCCAAACAAATTTGTATTGTCCGCTCTACAATGAAGGCTTAGTTCATAGCCTTAGATAACGCCGGTGAAGAAGCTGAACGGCTCCGGAATTTTTTGGAAGACATTCCATTTTGGCCCAAAACGTTGGCACCAATATGCATACATTGCGATAGTCAAGCGGCAATTAGAAGGACTAGGAGCGTTATGTATAACGGTAAATCTCGTCATATACGACGAAGTCATAAAACTGTTAGGCAATTACTCTCTAGAGGAATTATCACGATTGACTATGTAAACTCAAGCGATAATGTGTCGGATCCACTTACAAAAGGCCTAACTAGAGAGATAGTTGAGAAATCATCAAGGGAAATGGGACTATGGCCGAGAACAAGTCATTGTGGAGGTAACTCTACCTAGAAGACTGGAGATCCCAAGATCTAGGTTCAAGGAGATCAAACAAAGTAATTAATGACGATTCAACATTGGCAACTAAAATTTCGGTTCATTCTCGTGATGAGACAATGTTCAGTACCAAGGATAAAGCATTAAGGTTTTTTAATGATTTCTAAATTTGATATGAGGTATATCAAATAGTGTATCTACGGGATGACATGTTTAGGAATCACCTATGTAAGTGTGAAGTGTTAGTCGTGCCAAGGAGAATTTTATAAAGCCAGTTCTCTACGCACTTATGAAACCAGGCGGTGTTCATAGATGAAATGAACACAATAATGAAAGCCAAAGATGGTTAAGGGTTGGTTGTGTGACTTATGATTGTCTAGGTATACACCAAAGTTCCACGGTTTAAAGATATCAAACCTACCGATTGACCGAGTATATACGACATAAGTTCGCTATGGAAAGTTCAAAGGTAAACCTACTTATCCAGATACAAGTAATCCTTGTTTGTGAATCACATAGTTTTTCATGCATATTTTCATGATATAGCCATTCCCATTCATGTGGGGGATTGTTGGGTTTTTTAATCATTAATATAGCTTGAAAGATGGTGAATGGAAAATAGAGGGGAAAATGAAATATTTGAGTTTCCCTCCTTGACAAAGGGAAATTGTCCCATATTGGAAGAGGAAGAGTGTATACGGCCAAAATAGGGGAGTCCGATTTTGAGACCACTGTGGCACTCCACGCCCGGACTCGAGAAACTCGTAGTGAAATTTGAAGTTTGACCCCAAGGGGCACCCCTCGAGAAAGCATATCGGAGGTTCATTGTGGTCAACCTCGGAGCAGTACGAATATATGATCGTCATGGAAAGACGGGAAATTCCCAAGGACACGTGGTTAAAGCTGACCAGGTTAGCAATAATAGTACAAGTCCGTACTGATCCATTATACATCTGTACCAATAGCATTTTATTGTCATAATTAGAGATGTACTATGTTAGGATTTACCCTCTTATATAAAAGGGGGTCCCTATTATACACACATGAATATTCAATACAATAGAACATTCTCTGCTTTTCTTACTTAAATGTGCTCAACAATTACTCTATAGATTTATTGTTCTTTACTTATTGTCTTCATTTA
The DNA here is from genome assembly GCA_005239505.1 of Nicotiana paniculata. Taxonomy (NCBI): domain Eukaryota; kingdom Viridiplantae; phylum Streptophyta; class Magnoliopsida; order Solanales; family Solanaceae; genus Nicotiana; species Nicotiana paniculata. Next base: position 47,426 of record ML311139.1, read on the forward strand.
TTGTTCTTCATTTATTGTCCATCATTATCCGTAAAATGCTATACCCGAGGCCCCCGATATCATTGTTTCTTCATTGATTGCTCATTATTAACTGCCCTAGCTAGACCTCAAGGCACCCTTGTTCCAGCCAGCTCGAGGCCCAGCTCTGTGACAACATTGGTTTGCATATCTTACTTTTCTAACTCACACTTAGAACTTCCTATCTGAGAACTCGTATTATGATAAACCACACATTTTTAGAACCAAAAAATCAAGTATAATTATTAATACCATTTTCAAGGTAAATAGTTTGGCGCACACCGTGGGGCTAAAAATAATAGTGATTGTTTTAGTGCTGGTTTTCTGAAAACACAAGTTATTCTTCACACTTTTTCTTGTCCAAGAATCTTTGATTTCAGGTAAAAAATGTCTAACTCGGTGCAGCGGCCCCAATCACCGGTGTACCACCACAAAATCCTGGGTTAGTACCAGCACCACTCCCCGTGAATGTGGCCTCTCGCAATGTTGTGCATATCGATTTAGGCTCTGATACCGACGGAAGTGTGCGCGAAGGTGACCAACACGAAGCGCAGAAAGCTCCAGTTCGAGAAGAAAGAGAAGTTAGCCTACATGTCATTTTTGAGATGTTACAAGCGCAACAAGTGGCTATTGCCCAGCTACAGAGCCAACAAAAAACTCCAAGCACAGCAGCACCGGAAATAACTCCTCGAGTCGAGCAGGTACCAGAAAGATCAAGCGACAATGGGTCAGCAACATACCCCGTTATTATGAAGATGCTGGAGGACCTCGCCAAAAGGATTGAATCGGGAGAAAATAAGATAGAAGCTAATGACAAAAAAATAGAAACCTATAACTCGAGGGTCGATCAGATCCCGGGTGCGCCTCCGATTCTGAAGGGGGTAGATTCGAAGAAGTTCGTGCAGAAACCATTTCCATCTAGTGCGTCTCCGAAGCCCGTTCTGAAGAAGTTCCGGATTCCCAATATCCTGAAGTATAACGAGGCCACGGACTCTAATGAGCATATTACCACTTACACTTGTGGTATAAAAGGGAATGACTTGAAGGATGACGAGATAGAGTCCGTCTCATTGAAAAAATTTGGAGAAACACTATCGAAAGGGGCCATGACGTGGTATCACAACCTACCCCCGAACTCAATAGATTCGTTTGCCATGTTGGCAGACTCTTTCGTGAAGGCACATGCTGGTGCCATCAAGGTCGCTACAAGGAAGTCCGACGTCTTCAAACTTAAACAAAGGGAGAACGAGGTGTTAAGGGAGTTCGTATCGCGCTTTCAGATGGAGAGAATGGAATTACCACCAGTCTCCGATGATTGGGCAGTACATGCCTTCACTCAAGGCTTAAATGGACGAAGCTCGATAGCTTTGAAGCAACTGAAACAAAATTTGATCGAATATCCTGCCGTAACATGGGCGGATGTCCACAACAGGTACCAATCCAAAATAAGGGTCGAGGATGACCAATTGGGAAACCCCTCGGGTTCAGTATACCCAAGCAGGTTGTTTTCCAAGGAATCCAGAAATAGAGAAAGAGAGCCGAGGCGGAACAAGCAGAGATATCAACCATATGTCGGAGATCGAAGAAACACTTTGAGACGAGACATACCTCGAAACGATCGAGGGACAAATCGAGGTCGGAATTCCTGGGGACTTATGAGCAAGACCGGGTTTGACATGCAATCAAAACCAATGAAGGTGCCCTGGTTGTTGGAATGTAACTTTACATCGATGACTCAGATGTCGTATCGACCGTAGGTAAAAGCAAAGATATCAGGTGGCCGAAGCCCATCCAACCAGATCCTTCCCAAAGGGACCCCAATTTAATATGTAAATACCACGACATCAACGACCATAGGACCGAGGATTGTAGACAGTTTCAAGAAGAGGTAGCCCGGTTGATCAGCAAAGGGCACATTCGAGAGTTCCTCAGCGACCAAGCTAAGAATCAATTTCAAGAAAGAGAGGCGAACATGAAAAACGAACAGGAAGAACCGCGACATATAATTCATATGATCGTTGGAGGAGTCGATGCTCCGTAGGGGCCCGTGTTCGAACGAACAAAAGTGTCCATCACAAGGGAAAAGCGAACTCGAAGTTACATACCCGAGGATGCTCTTACATTCGGTGAAGAATATGTTAAGGCCTTGTCTCAGCCTCACAATGATGCATTGGTAATATCTTTCCTTTTGAATAAAGTTTAAATTAAACGTGTGCTCGTGGATCCAAGTAGTTCGACCAACTTAATTAGGTCGAAAGTGGTGGAGCAGCTCGGACTGCTCGATCAGATCGCACCCGCCTCTCGAGTCCTCAATGGATTCAATATGGCGGGTGAGACAACAAAGGGGGAAATCATCCTCCCAGTCAACATGGCTGGTACAATTCAAGATACCAAGTTTTATGTCATCAAAAGTGATATGAGGTACAATGCCTTACTTAGAAAGCCGTGGATAAATAACATGAGGGTTGTACCATCAATTCTTCATCAAATGATGAAGTTCCCAGAAAAAGACGGTGTACGGAGAGCAGCATGCAACAAGGGAGATGTTTGTGGTACACGACATGACATCAACATCGACATCTCCCGCTTCGGAGAAGTCAAAAGACAAGAACATCCCTGAGAGGCAAGTGGCCTCTGAACAGTTGATGGAGGATGATGAAGAAAATTTCATCACTCCTCGAGCCTTCGTTGCCCTCGAAGAATCGCACGTAACAAAGTCGATGGTCGAATAACTTGAACAGGCCGTTTTGATCGAGCATCTTCCAGACCGAAAGGTATACCTGTGAACGGGATTAACACCCAAACTCAGGAAAAAGCTCGTTCAATTCCTTATTAATAACATTGATTGCTTCACTTGGTCCCTTTTATACATGACAGGGATCCCACCAGAAGTAACCACCCATCGACTAAGTGTCGACCCATGTTCAAATCGATGAAGAAAAAAAGGAGGCCTCAATCTGAGGTAAAACATGCATTCATCAAAGACGAGGTAACAAAACTCCTCAAAATAGGATCCATTAGGGAGGTGAAATATCCAGAATGGTTAGCTAATGTGGTAGTAGTCCCTAAAAAAGGAAATAAATTAAGAATGTGGGTGGATTACAAACACCTGAACAAAGCAAGCCCTAAGGACTCATTGCCATTGCCCAACATCGATCACTTGATCGATGCTATGGTCGGCCACGAGATCCTTACATTTCTCGACGCCTACTCCAGGTACAATCAGATCCAAATGAACCTAGAAGACCAACAAAAAAACTTCGTTCATCACGAAGTACGGTACATATTGTTATAATGTAATTCCCTTCGGGCTAAAAAATGCGGGATCCACGTATCAGCGCCTAGTTAATAAGATGTTCGAACATCAAATAGGAAAATCTATGAAAGTTTACATTGATGACATGCTAGTTAAGTCCCTGCGCGCAGAGGACCATTTGACTCATTTGCAGGAAACATTCGGTATCCTTAGAAGGTACAACATGAAGCTCAACCCCGAGAAGTGCACCTTCGGAGTCGGATCGGGCAAATTTTTGGGCTTCATGGTGTCGAACCGAGGAATCTAGATCAATCCCGACAAAATAAACTCCATCAAGGAAATCACCGTGGTAAACAACGTGAAAGCAGTACAACAGCTGACCATGCGGATAGCGGCCTTAGGGCGATTCATCTCGAGGTCATCAGATCGGAGCCACCACTTCTTCTCCCTACTCAAGAAGAAAAACAATTTCGAGTGGACTCCGGAATGCCAACATGCCTTGGAAGAACTAAATCGGTATTTGTCGAGCCCACCTCTGCTCCATACCCCGAAGGAGGATGAACGTTGTACTTATATTTGGCCGTGTCTGAGGTTGCGGTAAGTGGTCTGTTGGTTCGAGAAGAACAAGGTACGCAATTCCGTATCTATTACGTGAGTCGGACCCTAGGACATGCTGAAACCATGTATCCTCACTTAGAAAAATTATCTCTTGCATTAATAAGTGCATCTCGTAAATTGAAACCATATTTTCAATGCCATCGTGTATGTGTTTTAACTACGAACCCCTTTCAAAACATTTTGCATAAGCCCGAATTATCGGGCCGATTGGCCAAATGGGCCATCGAACTCGGGGGTATGACATCGAGTATCAACCCCGAACGACTATCAAGTCCCAAATTTTGGCGGACCTCGTGGTCGATTTTACGCCAGCCCTTGTGCCCGGGTTAGAGAAAGAACTCTTATTGAAATCAGGCACATCATCTGGGGTGTGGACCCTTTTCACTGACGGTGCCTCGAATGTGAAAAAGTCCGGTATTGGCATAGTTTTAAGATCACCTACGGGTGGAACAATTAGACAATCTATAAAAACTTAGAAATTGACTAACAATGAGGCTGAGTATGAGGCCGCGATCGTAGGTCTCGAACTTGCCAAAAGCCTGGGAGCAGAGGTCATCGAGGAAAAATGCGACTCTCTTCTAGTTATAAACCAAGTGAACGGAAGCTTCGAGGTTTGAGAAGATAGGATGCAAAGATACTTAGAGAAGCTTTAAGTTACATTGCACCGTTTCAAAGAATGGACCCTAATCCATGTACCACGAGAACAAAACAGCGAGACAGATGCACTCGCAAACTTGGGATCGTCTGTCGAAGAGGATGACATACTCCCAGGGACTGTTGTGCTACTATCAAAATCGGCGATCGAAGAAGGTCATGCTGAAGTCAACTCAACAAGCCTAACATGGGATTGGAGGAACAAGTACATTGACTACTTGAAACATGGGAAGCTCCCCATGGATCCAAAGGAATCGAAGGCACTTCGAGCTAAGGCAGCCCGATTTTCGCTCGACGAGAATGGAACACTGTACAGAATGACCTTCGACGGGCCACTAGCAGTATGCTTGGGACTGGGGGACACCGACTATGTGCTACGAGAAATCCACGAAGGCTCTTGCGGCAACCACTCCGAAGTTGATTCCTTGGTTCGAAAGTTAATCAGAGCAGGTAACTACTGGGATAACATGGAAAAAGACACCAAGGAATTTGTTCGAAGATGTGACAAATGCCAAAAATTTGCACCGATGATTCATCAACCCGGTGAACAACTTCACTCGGTTATGTCCCCATGGCCATTCATGAAATGGAGAATGGACATCGTCGGTCCCATACCAACGACGCCATGTAAAGCTATATTTATCTTATTTATGACTGACTTCTTCTCAAAATGGGTAGAAGCACATGCCTTCGAGCAAATAAGAGAAAAGGAAGTCATCGACTTCATATGGGACCACATCATATGCCGATTCGGAATCCCCTCCGAGATACATGTGACAATGGGAAGCAGTTCATCGGTAGCAAAGTGACGAAGTTCCTCAAGGATAATAAAATCAAAAGGATTATATCAACGCCCTACCACCCAAGTGCGAACGGTCACGCCGAGTCCACAAACAAAACGATCATTCAAAACCTAAAGAAGAGGTTAGAGAATGTAAAGGGAAAATGGAGAGAAGTACTGCCCGAATAACTATGGGCATATCGAACAACTTCAAAGTCAATCACATGAGAGACCCCGTTCTTTTTGGTATATGGGTCTGAGGCATTGATACCGACTGAGGTTGGAGAACCAAGTGCCAGATTCCAGCACGCCTCCGAGGGCTCAAACAACGAGGCCCTGAACACCGCCCTCGAGTTACTGGATGAAAAGCGCGAAGACGCATTAGTCCGAATGGCCTCTCAAAAGCAAACGATCGAAAGATACTACAACAAAAGAACAAACCTCCGATACTTTGGGGTCGGGGACTTAGTTCTATGGAAAGTCAACCTCAAATCTCGAAACCCAAACGAAGGGAAACTAGGCCCTAGCTGGGAAGGACCGTACCGTTCTCCTCGGAGTAGTAGGCAAAGGATCCTACAAACTTAGCACCATGGAAGGCGAGCAACTGCCAAGTAATTGGAACATATCAATGCTCAAACGCTATTATTTCTAAGGTATAACCTTCTCCCTTTTTATGTTTCACACTGAGCTTTTGCAGATGTTCGATTGAGAAATCGGGGCATCTGTCAACTCGAAGACCTTGGGTTTTAAAGCATGTGTTGCACTCTTTTTTCCTTAGATCGGTTTTTATCCCAAATGGGTTTTACCGGCAAGGTTTTTAACGAGGCAACACCTATATGCTACCTGAGGAAGACTCAACAAATATTCAAGGTTTCTTTTCAATCAACCTCGAATATTAGGGGCATCACCCTTGGAGGTTACCCTTTCAAAAAAAGAAAGTTATGCCGAAGAAGTCCTCGACAGACCAATCTTGTAATGGGCCGAACGGTCAAATGAACTGTGTCCTTCCAGAATAATCAAGCCTCCAAACATGTACACACATATCAAGTAATAAAAGAAGCCTCTTTGCTTATCAAAACGCTTTGTGCCTCAAAGAAGTTTACTAATTTCACGTAAGACGTCTCAAGGCCCAAAAACTCTCAAACACTCAGGGACTATCATCGACGGTCAGCTCATTGAGCCGTCAAAAACTCAAATTTATAAGACATCAATGAGGCAACTTCGAGCTAGTAAACCCTCCATGAGGCGGCATCAAATTTATAAGACCTCAACGAGACAACTTCGAGCTAGTAAGCCCTCCATGAGGCGACATCAAATTTATAAGACCTCAACAAGGAAACTACGAGCTAGTAAGCCCTCCATGAGGCGACATCAAATTTATAAGACTTCAACGAGGCAACTTCTAGCTAGTAAGACCTCCATGAGGCGACATCAAATTTATAAGACCTCAACAAGGCAACTTCGATCTAGTAAGCCCTCCATGAGGCGACATCAAATTTATAAGACCTCAACAAGGCATACTCAAAATCGTAAGACCTTAGAAAAAAGGCATACCCCAATATTAAGTCTGAGGCTATATATTCGAACTTCTAAGACCCCTAAAAAGGCATACCCTCGATATAAACGCCGAGGTAATCTCAAGCAGGGACTAAAAGCTACGGTCGAACATAAAGACAGTCATATTAAAAGGCTACGACCGAATTTAACGCGACTCGAAGACGTCCGAATGTCGCCATAAAACTAAAGGCCTTCAAATACTTCAAAAATACTTCAAAAAGAACCGGTTAATCAGGCTACCCTCGACATAAGCAAAGGAGCTTCGATAACATCAGCTTCGAACAATGAAAAGGCTTCAAAATGATCAACCTTCAACAAAAAGTCTTCGAAACAATCAGCCTTCAACAAAAAGGCTTCGAAATAATTAGCCTTCAATAGAAAGGCTTCGAAACATCAGCCTTCGAGAAAACCTCACAAGGTACTCAATTATCGTCGCATATCGACTCATAATCGAGGTTCTTATTCGAGCCATCGAAGAGTCGGACGAACACAAAACATGCCAAGGCATAACCAAAACTTTAAAAGTCTTTAGCCAAAATGAGGGAAAACTATAGGCATATTAGAGGTCGAATCGACCCAATTTGAACGATCCTAAGGGACAATTTGTAAGACCTCAATGAGGCACCTTAAAAGGGCATAGCCCCGATATCAAGGCCAAGGCCATAATATCGAACTTATAAGACCCTTAAAAAGACATACCCTCGATATAAAGGCCGAGGTCATCTCGCTCGGGGACTAATCATAAGACCTCGATGAGGCAAAATCAAGCTTATAAGACCTCAACGACAAACATCAAAATTCAAACCACAAAAGCAAAGGCAAAGGCAAGACGAAAGTTTATGCAAAGCCAAGACGAAATATCTCTTTATAACCTAGTCTATCGTTATCACTACCACAGGGATCATTTTACCGAAAGGAAACCTAGTCTATCGTTATCATAGGGGACTTCGTCTTTTCCCCCTCGGAGACTTTGCCTACATCAACCCCCTTGGGACTAGCATCCACGTCAGCTTCTTCCCCTTCGTCTTCAAAATCGGCTTCATCTCGGTAGAAAAAAGGAACTTGGCATTAATCTCGTCCGCCTTAGACTGCTCTATCTCCTCCGAGAGATTAGAACCTTCGTCATGAATATCCTCGAGAGTCTCCCTCCGGGATCTGCATCTGGCATACTCATTACTTCTTCGAAAGCCCCCCCCCCCCAACTCCTTCTGAGCATCAGTAGCGTCTTTTAGACGGTGCCCATTCCCTTTGGAGTATTTTCCGACGTCTCAAAAGTGGAATTCCGGACCGAGAACAGTTTGGTCTATTCTTTTGCCAATATCACAACAAGGTATGCTGCCCATGAAATTAGGAAAGCACTCAAGAAATTCAAGTGGGAGGATATTAAGACTCTCACGGGAATTTTTACCTCAAAAATATAATATATATGTGAAGTTACTTGGACTCGGATTCAGGGAAAAGAAGAGGAATTGGTGAAGCATTTCCCAACATCGAAATTTATCTGGGACATGAATGAATATCTTCCAGTTACCTTCTCTCCGCCAAGGAATGGCCCAACCAGCTCTATAGATGGCTATATCTCCCTCACATGAAGGGATGTTCAGTTGCATCACCCTCTTCCAACGACAATCAACCTTCACCTTTATTGGTTACCGGACTAACATATCGAGACATGGGCTCGCATCGTTCCGCTACCGAAGAAGATCTATCAACCTTAAAATCAGATGACGTTTCACAGGGTCCGGGGAGGCACTCCTCAACACAAAGGGAAACTGCCGTTTTGCTCTTAGACGAGCATAAAAAAGAAGGGGTATTCTCTTTTTGAGGGACCGTCTTAGAAGTTTTGGACATGACTGTGTTAAATTTCAGAATAAGAAGAAGAAAACTGGTGAAGGGATGAACGCAGAGTAGGGATAAAAGCAGAAGCTGTTAAATGGGGATTTGAAGATATTGCAAAGGATGAAAATTTGAAAAAAGAAGGGTTGAAATATTTATAGAGGTTCTCTAAGCGTATTGGAGGAGTTGAAAGAGCGACAAATAGCAGTTTGGCGGCTTTTCGAGAACCATGCTCCATGCAACCTTTCTGTCACATCAGTTATTGACTCACGTGGCTCACGTCACGATGGAGATATCGAAGAACCAAGAATTCAAAATCGTTTCTTAACATTTCACACTAAGAAATGTGGGGACTATTTGTATACAACCAAAATCGGGGAGTCCGATTTTGAGACCACTGTGGCACTCCACGCCCGACCTAGAGAAACTCGTAGTGGAATTTAAAGTTTGACCCCGAGGGGAACTCCTCGAGGGAGCATATCGGAGGTTCATTGTTGTCAACCTCGGAGTAGTACGAATCGATGATCGTCATGGAAAGACGGAAAATTCCCAATGACACGTGGTTAAAGCTGACCAGGTCTGCAAAAATAGTACAAGTCCGTACCGAGCCATTATACAGTTGTACCAATAGCATTTCCTTGTCATAATTAGACATGCACTATGTTGGGATTCCCCCTCCCATATAAATGAGACTTATGTCATTTTGTAACACACATGAATATTCAATACAATAGAACATTCTCTGCTTTTCTTGCTTAAACGTGCTCAACAATTACTCTATAGATTTATTGCTCTTTGCTTATTGTCTTCATTTATTGTTCTTCATTTATTTCCCATCATTAGCCGTAAAAGCTATCCCCGAGGCCCCCAATATCATTGTTTCTTCATTGATTGCTCATTATTAACTGCCCGAGCTAGACCTCGAGGCCCTTCTGTTCAGCCAGCTCGATGCGCAACTTTGTGGTAATATTGGTTTGCATATATTACTTTTCTAACTCACACTTAGCACTTCCTATCTAATAACTAGTATTAAGATAAACCACATATTTTTAGAACCACAAAATCAAGTATAATTGTTAATATGATTTTCAAGGTAAACAAAAAGGTTTTTGATAGGTTTATAAGCAATTGCTATTCTTCTAGCTCTTAAAGAGTTGAGAATAAGGCAAGCCTCGCGCCGTCGTCGTCGTCACTCGCTCGGCTCGGCTTCGACTTCGGCTTCGGATTCGGATTTGGTCAAATGATTGATTAATTTTTTGGATCAAATTTATTTGTTAATAGTAAATATTAACATAAATGTTATTAAATATCCGTTTTAATAACAAAATATTAATCCAATGGAATATTAATATTAATATTATTATTAAATCCAACAAATATTAATATTAAATCCAATTCCGTTATCTTTTTTCCGTTTCTTAGTTTTGTAACTGAAATTTTATCCCCCTCTTCAATTTCCAGTTTATTGTTGAGTAAATAGTCATTTATGTTATGGAATTTATGCTATGATCGTTTTGCATAAACAACCATTCTGAAGAGTTGCACCTCTTCAGTTTTCAGCCCAACATTGGCTATAAATACCAGTCCATTCTCTCAGATTTTTCATACGATTTTCTGAGTTCTCCTCCTTTCTTCTGCATACTTTTAACTTCAAAGAAAGCAACAGTATATGCGATTTGCTACCGAACTTTGTGTTCGTTGAAACACTGGGATTTGAAGTACCACTATACCAGTGTGTAATTCGTTCTATCGTGGGAGAAAATAATCCATAACCTTGGATATTAGGAGGGGATTAAATTCCTTAAGGAAACAGTGTGAATTCAGTGGGCTACTGAATTTTATCTTTTCCAGAATTAGTTTACAAATACAGTATTCTAACACCTTCTATAAAATGAAAACCCAATTATGGTAAATATGTTGCCTTTCCTTCAACATATTGAAAAACTAAATATGATAAGAAAATCAGGACAACACCTGACAAGTATAAGTATAATATTAAGAACGGAATATAAAAATACCAAATTCAATCGTTTCAAAAACCATATCGAACTAACAAATGAACACCTATAATTATAATTGGTTTAGGATTGGAACATAGTAATTATCATTATACATAGTGTTCGTGGACTGCTGTATTACGTTTTAATTTTTCAAAGGTGGAGGAAAACGACATTTTGCTATGAACAATGTAGAAATACTACAATTTTGAGTAGGTATTACACGAATAGAGCGCGATAATGGGCTGCCTAAGCGTGATTGGTGATATAAAAGTCTAGAAGCCGAAGAAGAAGAAGTAAAAGGAAGAGTTGTAATGAGGTAGGGTAGTTATGTGGGGTCTACTACTAAAGCAAGGGGCACGTGGCAGTCATAATTGTCGCTAATAATTATTAACGCCGTGACCCCTCTTCACATTTAATTACCGCTACCGAACTTTTCTGTCTGCGTTTCACTGTCAAAGATGCCCCCATTTTGTTAGCGTCGGTGGGCTGAATATACACAATCGAATTTGCTTTATTTTATTTTTTATATATTCCTTCCGAGTAGTATCATGATTCCACATTTGATTGGCATAAGAACTGTTAAGTCACCTTCAAAGGTCGAGTGTTACGCATATTTATGATGTATTATCGGGTGCCTAGAGCGTAAACTTCATTAGATTAACCTCCACACATGAATATTAGGATATTTTACAAGTGTCTCGCCCAAGAATGAGTCAAACAAACAAAACAAAACAAAATAGTAAAATAATGTCAATCACCACTTTTTATTCTCTTAGAATATTCTTTCTTCCTTTTTATTTACGACGTCTGTAATACATATAGTGCATCCGTGAAATTCTTTTTGTATGGCAACACATTTGCTACTTTGCATAGGTGTTTTTGAGTTTTGTTGAGAAACATATTAAGGAGTATATGCAAAATTTTGGTCGAACACTCGTGATTTTGCCAAAAAGAAAAAAAGGGGGGATCTTCTCATCTTTGTGCAGACAACGTGGTTAGATTTGGTTGCTTTGACTTCTGCTCGAGTTGCTTTTTATTTATTATTAAAGGAGGAAGAGAAAAGTTGTGCCCTTTTTATGCTTTCTCTTTGCTACTTATTAGGCTTTAATAAATATACTAGTATTTCATAGTTATGATTACGAGTTTTCCAGCTCAAGTGGATAAGAATTAACGGATACTAAACATGCATAATTTGCCGGAATTTGTGACGTGATTACTTCCTTTCGGTAGGACGAATGACATAATTTCTTATTCATTAATCATTATGTCTTAATTTAATCCACAATTTACAAAATTATCAAATTCTTTAATTAACCCATTAGAAAGAGTAGCCTCTATATGTCTCAATTATTACTCTCCCACCGTGGCGCAACCCGTTATTACTACTATGTTTTAACGGTAAAACAAGAATAAGAAGAGCTACTTGTGACATTCCAACGGTTATGTTTTTAACCTTTTATTATTGCCAATATAACGGTAGATTAATAGAGGGTTTTTTTGACATCTTCAATGATTTATAGTTGGTGTCATCCACCTCCAGCATTCATCGCTTGAACGTTAATTAGTTAGATCTTTGTTTTAAGAAAATATATAATAACAATCCATTTTTGGTTTTTGCTTACTTCGACATAGCATGTGATTTAAGGAATTCCAGGATCTAACAGTTAATAATTTAACCAACAGTGCATATAGTTAATTTAAAATTCATATGTTGGCCACCTCGACTTATTTATTTGATTTATAAACATTTTTTTTATTTACCAATTAAGTGTGTAGATAAGGTAAAAAGATATTTTAAATCTGATTTGACTAGCTTATAAAGTTCCTCAACTTACATTCACTTATTTTGATAACTTTAATCGTTTTTGATGATGTAAAACATATAGACCTGTTTAATAACTTAATTGTACAACAATTAATAATTTAAAAATCAAAATTCGTTGGTGTTAAGTAATAAGTAACATAAACGTACACATGCATGAAGCAAATTAGCAAAATAAGAATGACAAATTCCACAAGTTTAAGTTGGCAAGAACAATTATGATATGGCCCTTCATGAGGGTGGTACCAACCAACCATAGGATATATCAAATTAATTAGGATTTAGCACGCCCCTATACAAAGATGGTTCCTTCATTTTCACGACTCGTTTCTTATGTATGGGATTTGTGCATGCTATTACTCTTTTGCATGTGATTTACACAATGCCATGACAGTCTCCTAAAATTTGGGGGTTGGTTGTACCGGCCTTTTGTCACTAACACATATTTTTTTTTCGCGTAATTTCTGTGCCCATGTATTTAGTTCTCTCTTTCACTTTTCACTTTTCATTTTTCTTTTTTTTTTCCTGAGTTTTCACTTTAGCTCTTTGGTCCTCTGACCTCTTCAACACCTATATCATATGCATTAGCTAGCGTATATAGTTAGTTTCCACTAGTTTTTGCCACACATAACGCACTAACTGTGTCTGAACACAAAATTGCGGAGTAATATTTTTTCCCTTTTTAATAATTAGTGAAAATTATAGTAAACCGGAGGATAGGATTTACATGATCTAAATGGACAGTTCAATTGAATCTCTTTGTAAGAAAATTATACTATGCAAAAAGGTAAAAAAAAAAGTAGATGGAAGGTTCAAATTTGTCATATAGACGGAGCGGTCGTAAAACAGTGCTCGTTGACACCTAATTAATTAGATCTTCAAATGCTGACATTCTAGCATTATTTAATCCCTTTAAAAGAATTTGTAGCTTCATCATGGCTAAACTGGCTAGCCATTCATCTTCTTGCCCTATGATGATGTTGGTGGAATAATTTCTTATAAAAAATTAATAGAGAATATTCTCTATCAGAATCAAACATGGCAAAATTGAAAACATTTACCAAGAGAAAAAACCCTACTCTGGGATAGACAGTTGAAACTTAGCTTTGGTAATGAAAAGTTTAGAGCTTAATGAAGAACAGTGAAGAATGGGACCAGTGTCGAGACAGAAGAATCAACTATGGAGAGAGGTATGGGGCAACTTATTTTAATTTCCTCCGAAGAGATCACAAAAGTGATTGGTCATGCTTCAACTTCTTTGCTTCTTCTTTATTAAGAATTTCCAGAGGCGATCTTATAAGTCATATACTATAGTTGGATTGGATCAAATTATTTTCATTCCTTAACGTAACGTGGTTCTCTTGATACCGAAGAAGGCCTGTTTACATAAAAAAAAAATTGTGACTCAAAATTGAATAACTTTGCACTATTTTATGTCGAGCAATATCACTTGAGTATGTCCAGCTTTTATCCTTTTGTTGATGATTGGGACATTGCCACATCCCTAGTAACATGAGTTTCTGTTACACTATTTGTTTTGTTTCACATAGTTCTAGCTTTTCTGTCCTTGCAACATTTTGTCCTTTAATTTTTTTTTTGTGTCGCAAACCGTTGGTACATTATGAACTCAATATTAGTCGTAAATTATACTATTTAATTATTTTGTAAATTTAATAAAATTTAACCACCTTGCTGTCTTTTTCTTAAGAGAGAAGCCATTAATTTTCTTCGGACAAGGAAAAAAGGTCATCAATTTGTTAAGCTTTCGTTCGACCATAAAATTTGGGAGCTTTTTCTTTTAAATATTTATTTGTTTATAGATTTTAACTATTTATTGGTAGATTTTGAAAACAAAATCTTCAAATCCCAAAAACAGTTCTAGAGTAGTTTTTGAAGTTTTCTACTCGTAAAAATTCAAAGTCTTTTCAAGTATAATGCATGTCCAAACACAATTTTAACTTTTAAAAATTATTTTATATTTGATCTTTAAAAACTCATATTTTCAAGTTTCAAATCTATGTCCAAACCTAACTAAGAATACATGCACTTAATAAAATGCATGTGTATTTTATTATTTCTGATCACACAAACTACCACATAAATTCTAGGTCCTTGTGCCTGGTGTGAGGGTTTTCACCTCTTCACACAATATATAAGCATTGCATTTCCCTTTTATGATACAACAATAAAATAAAATTGACAACTATATATGCTAAACCTCCTAGCTTGCTCCGAAGTCCGAACTATGGAGTAGAAAGAGGATACATATTCCAAGACATGAGTGTGTGTTTGACTTGGTGCTCATTAGTTGAAAGTTGAAACATCCCATGGGTTTATCAGATCTCAATGTTCATATATATATATCCGATACTACATCACTTTCTATAACATTAATTAAGTATTCTGCCATAATTGCAGCGATGGGAACTACGCACGAAGCGTCATTTTCTCTAGGCAGCTGAAGATCCTCCCCAATCTTATACACTTATTTTGAAGAGAGAAACAAAAGGTGAGGGACTCACAGCTAATAACTAGTGATAAAAACAACCAGACACCAAAATTCTGCTACCACACAAACCTTTGCAGGGTTAAGCCTTATATATATTAATATCTTTCTACCATGAACAACACAGGTTATAATTTGTATGCAAAAGATTCGACATCTGAAAATTAAAGTAGTATTAATGTAGCAAAACACTCTTGAATGAATATTACTCAGAAACAAAGATGAAGAACATAATTAGTAGAATTGGAAGCTCGATCAGAAAAAAGAAGAAGAAAGAAAGTGATTAAGCGGTGTTTTTCTATTATACAAACGTAAGACATAATGATGTGAGATTGTTAGTGTAGTTATAATTAAAAGTCATAATTGGAAGGTTTCAGTCTCTGACCCTCTCTTAATACCACTAGCTAATGGTCTCAATTATATTGTTGCATCTTAGACTGGCCTTGGAAAATAATTATGGTACTTTCATGCGCTAAATAGTCAGATTTTTTAAACTTCTTTTATCCCAACTATTCATGCCCTTTCTCATATCATAACTCGACACAAGTACATAATTAAAAGAGTAAAATTTTATGGTAATCGTAGTCTAAAATTTATTGTTTCTTACCCTCACTCCCTAAAAGAAAAAAGAAAAGAGGATTTGGCATGGCAGGACAACTAGGTTCAACAATTGGCATAAAAAAGCCAACGTTTTAGAATTTAACATACGATAGCCTAAAGTTATTCTCTCTCTTCTAATGGTTCAACCACCATCCTAAAAATAAGCCCCATCAAAATTATTTTCCTTAAAAGTAGCAAAAATTATTTAAAACCCAATCTCTCTTTGTTGGGCTGAATAATGGGTCGTCTGACTTAAGCCCAAAACAGAAGCCCAAAGTATAGATTAGAGCATTTTTATTTATGTAATAGCCATTGTAATTGATTGTAGTTTTTTTAGCTTCTTTTGTAATTGTATAGTAAGTTATTCTTGTAATAAGAACACTCAAGTATAAATACAACTAGAGGCCAAAAGTTCAATTGGTTGGGTTCATTTTATTTTCTCTTCCTTTTCCGTCTCTCTCAAACGAACATTCTGGAGACCTAAAACTCCATTGTTGATTTCTTCGAATCGAGCCCACTCATGAATGTTAACATGGTATCAGAGCTGAGAATAATCATCTCCTCTTCATTCTCTATCGAGCGATACTAACCGCATTTAATTTCATCAAACTTTCGGCATTCGACCAAAAGTTGCAATTTAGGACTTTTTGGTGAAGATTGCTGGAATGATGGTTTTTTTGTTGTTCCTGGAACTTTCGTCGATGGAACTGAAGGTATTTTCTTGTTGAAGGCGATTTCTGTCGAGAAGTTTGAAGATCCTATTTGCATGTATCAGACCTAGGGTTTCTACGCGACCTAAGGTTCTTCTGTCAACTGATTTTTCGAGTACTTGGCTGGGTATCGTCATTTCAAGGCCTTTGCTTCTTCAGGTTGCGAAGAAGTTCGGTACATCTTCTATCTCGNACTTTTTGGTGAAGATTGCTGGAATGATGGTTTTTTTTTTGTTGTTCCTGGAACTTTTGTCGATGGAACTGAAGGTATTTTCTTGTTGAAGGCGATTTCTGTCGAGAAGTTTGAAGATCCTATTTGCATGTATCGGACCTAGGGTTTCTACGCGACCTAAGGTTCTTCTGTCAACTGATTTTTCGAGTACTTGGCTGGCTATCGTCATTTCAAGGCCTTTGCTTCTTCAGGTTGCGAAGAAGTTCGGTACATCTTCTATCTCGATAATCTTTGTTTGTAGTATAGTAAACTCTGTGTTTCGTGTGCTGATTTCGATATTGATATGGGTAGTTCCGGACCTAATACATCCAATTCTGTGGGTATTGCTGATTCTTCTTCTCCGATGTTTATCTCATCCTCTGATGTTCCTGGTATCTCCCTCACTGTCCCATTCTCCGGGGTCGGATTTGGAGGATGGAAACGTAACATGATAGTTTCCCTGTCTGCTAGAAACAAAATAGGGTTTATCGATGGATCATGTGTTAAGCCTCCTGAAAATTCTCCTCACTATAGGCAATGGGATCGATGTAATAACATGGTCATTTCATGGTTAATTCATTCCTTATCCCCCGATATTGCTGAAAGTGTTCAATATTCAGAAACTGCCGAAAGTATATGGAAACAACTTAATATTAGATACGGGATTGTAAATGAGACCAAGGTATTTGAATTAAAGAGACAACTTGCCTCCACTTATCAAGGGTCCCTTGACATTGCTTCTTATTTCAATAAGCTCAAAAAAATCTGGGATGAATTGGGGGTTATATGCATCACTCATGCTAACTCATGTGTTTGCGCTGCAAAAGAGGGCCTTCAAAAGGAGAAAGAGGAGGATAAAGTCCATCAATTTCTCATGGGCCTGAATGAGGTGTATGTAGGGGTTAGAAGTAATTTGTTGATGATGCAATCCCTACCATCTCTTGATAATGTGCATAATATTCTTCTTCAAGATGAGAAACAAAGACAAGTTAGTCCAAATCCTTCATTCCAAATTGATTCAACATCTTTTAATGTGAGCCCTTCTTTCAATAAGCCCACTCAGCCTTATTTTCAACA